>CAEFZY010060580.1:0-11784 GCA_903066815.1 Brachyrhaphis roseni
TCAGTTCTTATGCATAATGCACTTAAATAAATGTTTAACTGAGTAAAAGTATTGTTGAAATTGCACATACTTTTTTTTTTAAAAAAACTCAGGTTATTCATAATATATTTTGTAAAAGTGAAATTTGTTTAATTTAAAAATCAACAAGTCCACTTTTATTAGTTCTATTTAATCTAGCAATGAGTTTACTTGTGTGGCCCTCTTGAGATCAGATTAAGCTGTATGCGGCCCCTAAACCAAAATGAGTTTGACACCCCTGATTTAAAGTAATTGAAATACAGAAAAGGAAAATCCTTCTAAAATTTTAAGAGAACAATCATGTACAATCTTGTGGGTTAAACTGGGACTCCCCCACATTTACTCTCACTTAAAATTGCTGAAAATAAAGGTAGATAGATTGAGTTGGCAGCACAGTGTTAGAACCACATGACTTGGCATTCTGGAAGAGAATTGAGCTGACATTTAGCTTGGTCTGCTTCTGACTGTTTCAGTGAAAACATCATGGTGAGATCAAAACAAGCTATCTTTGGCCATTAGAAAGATAACTGCAGCAGTTTTTGAGTTCAGTTCATGGTATTAGCTATGTCATTGTTTGAAATATAGTCTATATTTGGAGGCAACTGGCACCTCCAATTAAAACAACAACCAACGTTCCCAGATCAGGCCATCAAAGCAAGTTCACTTTTAAACCTGGAGAATGGAAAAGAAACATAATCTCATCATGGCCTCTTTAGAGGGCTTGGTGATTGATGCACCTACTCAAGGGTTGATGGACGCATCTCTTCATGCATTTGCTCTTTTATCAAGGGAAATTGGCCATGTCCTGTCTACCCTTGTCCAGGCATGTCACCAGGTTTGGCTGGCACGGTCTCCTCTGACCGAAGCCTGTAGAAGGACCCTGATGAGTCTTCCAGTGGTTCGTGGGGAGTTGTTTGGCTCTGCTGCACTTGCAGCCTTGGAGCAGTCGGCCCAGGCTTCTCGTACCAGGCAGCAGTTGGTCAGCCTTCATCACAGATGATTGCAGCGTCCTGCTGAGAGTTCCTCTGCATCTCTTTTGCGCACTTATCCAGCCCGTCAACACCCTCCGTGGGGAAGCCTCAGCCTGCTGCAGGGCCTGCTCATGGCCAGTGGGGTCTTCCCAAGGGTCTGGCTCACGTCGCCTCTCAACCCAGGCAGTCCACTCTGCAACCCTCCCGCCCTCTTAAGAGCAGGGGGGCTCGGAAATGACGTCACAGAGCTGGCGGTGAGACACTTTACCCAAGGCCAGCTTAATTGCTGGAGCTCTCTCATTTCCGATCCATGGGTGGTGTCTACACTAACTCAGGGTTACATGCTACAGTTGCGCCGCCACCCTCCTGTTCCTGGTCGAGTCAGGATGACAGTGATTCACAACCATGTAAAGTCTCAGACTCTGAGACATGAGATAGACGCCTTGCTGGTAAAGGGCGCTATATTGCCCTTTACCAGCAATATAGCTGATAGCAATATAGCTGGTAAAGGGCAGCCCCCTGGATCCCTGTGGATCCAGGGGGCTTTTGCTCAAAGTATTTTTTTAGTCCCAAAAATGACTGGCGGACTCCGCCCAATTTTGAACCTGAGAAGTCTGAAGGTGTTTTTGAAGACTATCCCTTTCCACATGTTGAGCATCAGGGATGAGCTTCAGACAATCTCCCCAGGTGAGTGGTTCACCATGGTCGACTTGAGGGATGCATACATTCATGTCCCGATTGCACCAAACCATTGGCAGTTTCTCCACTTTGCATTTCAGGGCAAGCATTTTCAGTTCACAGTTCTTCCATTGGGTCTCTCTCTGTCCCCACGTATGTTCACTCACTCTGCCCTATTTGGACGATTGGCTGATATGTGCGCCCACAGAAGCTCAGGCAGCTGCAGACACACGCACATTATTCCATCACATAGACCCATTGGGTCTTCGTGTGAACTTGCAGAAGAGCAACTTAGTTCCATCTGAAGAGGTTGCATTTCTTGGGATCACGATGGACTCCCTCACTATGACTGCTCGCCCATTGCCTCAGCGTGTCGAGGGTATTCTGCAAATGCCGCCTGCTTTTCTGCCCAGACAACACCCCCTTTATTGCTTACCATGGTCTGTTGGGCAAGCTGAATGCTGATGCTACAGTAATACCCCTGGGACTGTTGTCTCTGCGACCACTACAGATGTGGCTCAACAGCCAAAGGCTAGACCCATCTCGTACTCTGCACCGTCGCAAGAAACTGCTGGTGTCTTCTCAATGCCTCGCATCAATGGCTCAGTGGCAAGATGCATGGTTTGTGACGAAGGGGGTTCCACTGGGCTCGCTGCTGTCTCGACGAGAGGTTGTCTTCACCGACTCATCCACCACAAGATGGGGGACGTCTTGGCAGCGACAGATTGGTCGGGTGACATGGTCTCTGCGGGAAAAACTGCAGCACATCAACACCTTGGAGTTGGAGGCTGTGCAGCGGGCGTTGCAACACTTCCTCCCAGGCCTGCACAGAAGGCATGTCCTGGTGCAGTCGGACAATAGTTCGATGGTTTTTCATATCAACTATCAAGGGGGAACACGGTCGATAACATTGCTGAGCCTGACCCAGAAGCTCTTGACCTGGGCAGCCCCTCTTTTAGCCAGCCTGAGGGCAGCCCACATTCCAGGGGTGCAGAATGGGCTGACCGATATTCTGTCTCGGGGACACCCACCACCGGGGGAGTGGAGGCTCCACCCGGAAGTGATGGTGGTCATTTGGGAGAGGTATGGCAAAGCAGCTATGGACCTATCTGCGTCCCATGAGACGACACATTGTCCACCAAAGTGGACACAGGGTGTCAGTCCCCTGGGTCAGGACGCACTGGTACATGACTAGCCGAGAGTGCTGCTCTACGCTTTTCCACAGCTTCCCCTGATAGGCCCAACACTCCTGAGAGTCATTCAGGAGGGGTATGAGGTCCTTCTAGTGGCCCCCACATGGCCAGGGAGGACCTGGTTTTAACTGCTGCACAGGCTCTGTTGCAGCTCTCCAATGCCTCTTCCCCACAGGAAGGACCTTCTGTCACAGCTGGGCGGTCAGATCCTGCATTCCAATCACAGTCGCCTCCGGGTTTGGCCGCTAAGGGGCCGGCATTTCCTTCTCAGAGTATGATGGAGACATCGGACATACAATGACTAATGCCAGAGCCCCTTCCACACGACTGGTGTACACCCATAAGTGGAAGGATTTTAGCAGTTGGTGTCATGCTAGACATGAGGATCCTGTACACTGTCCTATTTCTGTTGTTTTAAAGTTCCTTCAAGAACTGCTTTCTCAGGGTTGGTCTCCATCCACTCTGAAAGTTTATGTTGCTGCCATCTCTTGTTGGTATATGGTGGAGAGTGGAGAGACCATAGGCTGTAACAAGGATGTTTCTTCGTTTCTGAGAGGTGCCTGACGTTTGCACCCTCCCACACGATCTGTTGGGCCTGTGGGGGACCTCTCTCTTGTCCTCGCTGCCCTGTGATCTCCTCCGTTTGAACCCTTGGCAGAGGTGAGCCTTGAGTGTTTGTCAAAAAAGACAAAAGACAAGCCATGGCTTCAGCGAAGCGGGTGGGTGAACTACATGCGTTGTCCTGTTGCCATTGGAACCCAGCTGGTTCTGGCATTACTCTTTGGCCTGACGTAGAGTTTCTCCCTAAAGTGGCCTCATCTGCGAGCCACTCTGTGCCCCTCCAGCTTGCTCGTTTGATGCAGATGGGCCTGATGAGACTCTCTACCCTGTTCGGGCGCTGGAAGCATATGTCAGACTCACAGCTTCTCTGTGGTGGTCTGATAGTCTATTTGCTTACTACGCAGGGCCTCGCAAGGGGCAGGCCCAAACAGTGTCTTGCACGTTTGATTGTGGACGTGGTGGAACAAGTGTACGTTCTACAGGGCCACCAACCCCCTGCTGGTGTATGGTGCCATTCCACCAGGAGCATTAGTGTGTCATGGGCCGTTATGACTGTGGTCACTCTGGAGGCTATATGTGCAGCAGCCTCCTGGTCATCCCCAAATACCTTTGCTAGGTTTTGCAGGGTAAACCTGGCCATCTTTCACCCATTGGAAGGGATCTATCCCAGCGCTCATCATCATCCCAGTGAGGCGGGCATGTTTTCGGGGTTGTTTCTTTTCTGTGTGTGATTCCTCAGGACTCTGCTGGTAGTCATCCAGTGCTTTAAGCACTGCCTCTAGCAGTCAGTAGGGATGAAATAGAACAAAAGTTACAACTGTAACTACGGTTCTATGAATCCCGGATGACCGCCAGAGCGCTCGATCCCTCGGAATCATCATATTTCGCGAGAAGATTAAGGGACTGAGCTGTCATTGTCACGTGACTATATAGACTTACCGGTGTCACACGTGACCATGTTGGTATAAGATACTCAACCTGTGCATGCGCAAGAGTGATCATTCAGTGCTTTAAGCACCGCCTCTGGCGGTCATCCGGGATTCATAAAACCGTAGTTACAGTCGTAACTTTCGTTACGAGGAGGAGAAAACTTTGGCTTTGAATTATTTGAAACTGAATTATTTTCACGCAGGACATGTTTGGCATTTCAAATGCAGCATTCCAGGATAAGAATCACATACCAGCTGTGAAACAAAGCATAATGTCTCACAGTTTGGGGATCCTTTGCTGTAGCTGGATCTGGCCAACTCACTGTGATAGAATCCACCATCATTTGTGACATGTGTCAGCTATCCACAAGTGTGTTTTCACACCTGCAGATGATCGTCAGCAGTATTTCAGGAGCCTGGTGGTAAAACCAAAGTCCTTAGTGATCTCATGAGGCAATTAAGCTTTCCAGCCCTTTGCTTTGCCATTTGTTACTCACTAGTGACAACTGCTGCTGAAACTGTAACAGCCTTGTCACTTAAATAAACCAAACTTCAAAAGATTTGTGCAATATTGTCACAACGTTTTTGGCTAATCCAAGAACAGAGCCCCTTTGAACAGTGTCCTCTCATTTTATTTATTGAAATGATTTGTATCTAAACTAATCTCAATATGTTGACTGTCAGTACTTGTGTTCTATGTCAGACTGATTTGAGAATAAAAACGTTTGATGTTTGAGTGTCTTGGGGGTGCAGTGATTGTTGGGGCAGCGTGTATTTGTTGAGTTTGACCTGCTTTCTGAAAAAAATTAATTCTTCTAAATTCTTTTCTCCAAATTTCTAGCTGGTTCAGTTTATGACGTGTGAAATTTTCGCAGAATTTGGATGGCTAGGAGGGAAATTATGTTTATTCAAAGTATTATATGTATTTTCATGGCCATTCTATAGCACAACCAAGTAATTATTAACTTGAGTTCTCATAAAAATGCTGTATATATCTAATACTACTTGATATGAAATTTGACTTTCTAATTTAAGGGTTTAAAATTGGGCCTCTGTCTCTTTAAAATCTCCTGTTCTTTCTGAAAACATGGCTTCTCTGTTAATCGCTTAAGAACATTTTTTTTTACCAGCATTTCGGAGAAGTAGCTCGTATAATGAGCTCAAAAAGTGCTCAGTTCCACTGGATGTTTGCTGATTGCTGCTGGCTAGTCTGCAGGAGCTGAGTGGGAGAGTTGCAGTGAAGCTCTGTGACAAGGAGGCTTGGAAGGTCCAGGGAGGAGCTGTGCCTCGGTCCACCTCGGTGCATAGCTGAATGGTTGCCATGGAGATTTAAGGATTTGTCAAACATGCATAAGAGCATCACGATAACATTACAGATATATTTCTGATGAGAGTATAACATGATGTCAAGCTAAAAAAAAATATTTTACATAAAACTGCCCCTTTAATGAATAATACAAGATTTGTGCTGACTCCATCATTATATTTTGTTTAGTTTTCAGATGGTAAATTTTAAGTTAAAATTTACCATAGTTCTTACTATAGTTCTATAGCTTACTATAGAACTATAGTAAGCTATGACAACAATGACATCTACCGGACATTTTTTACGCATTTCATTTGGTCAGTCAAGCAGAACTCGTCCAGCTGTACTCTTGGTGTCTTCGACAGTGCTTCAGACATGTTTGTTCCTTGGACACTAGATGTCTGTAAGTTCATTTTATTAATTATCATAATAAAATGGATTGTATTGTGTAATATTTTATAAGAAAAGTTTTACGTTTCCCAACCAAAAGTAACGCTACATCGTTAGCTATTTGGTAATAATTGGGAATCATTTGTTTGCTGTAGTCTACGTAGTTGTTTTCTGTATCTTGTCTGTGGTTGACGTGTACTTTTGTGCTTTGTTACAGTTTCACAAAATAAAAAACAAACCAGAAAAGAGTTGTACGGAAGAGTATTAGGGCCACCGAAAAAAAAAAAAAGAATTCTATTTGTTTATTTCTTGCGGTGACCCTAATCTTCTTCCGTAGAGTTGCAAAATAAAACAAAACAAGAAACAAACGATCAAGGACTGGATTGTTTTCAACTCAAGTGTTACCTAGCTGTCTAGCTTTGTAAGAGCAACACATTGTGAGGGCAGCATAAGATTAGTTTTGTTTTTCAGGGAAAGTCATTGATATGACAATGTCAATATGTTACTCCATGAAAAAAATTTTCGATTTACTGGGATGTCCAAAATATTTAATTTTTCATTCACATAGTTCTGAGTCAAATCGGGACAAACCTGTAACTCAACAGCGTCAGGTTAGTGGTTTTTAAACACCAGAAAAATACATGTAAGACACTAATGCCAAATGATAATGCTGACAATGAGTCCATTGAAAAGAAGAACCCATAACCCATTGTTCAAAACTAAAATATTCAGATATCTTAAAATTAAAATAACACACACCACTACTCCCAGATTCTGTCTCGTTCCTGGATAGGATTAGAAATGTTGCTCAGAGTAACAAAACTGCTGATCATTGTGACTCTCTGTATCATTCATGGTCACATTTCATGACTTTCAGCCAGATGACCTGCAGTGTTACAATGTCTAAAATTAAACCCATCTTATCAGCCTGTGTTGTATTGACAGAATGAGTGGGCGCTGCCTGCAGGGAAAGAGGACTTCCTGTTTTATTGTTTGCCAGAGCAGAATGCGTTGGAGAGAATTATGATTTCAATTAATTTTTAGGAATAAAGGTAGCTGTTTAATCTTGTGCTGAAGTTTCACACACAAGCAGAAGCTCATATCAAAGTCGATGTCCTTCAGTAGTTTTGGTCGATCAGGTAGGAGCTCGCTCTTGCACATGGACCAGGAACAAGAACACTTTCTGCTTTGTTCTCCATATTCTTATCATTCTTTACATATCGTAGCTTATCAGCTTGGTTGTGTTTTGGTTTTGTTTTTGTTTTTTTGCAAACGAAATAAATAGGTGAGAGTACACTTGAGACTGATTGTATTAGAAAATAGTGTCAAAGATTCTCAAAGACAGGTAGTATTTTTTAAGTGTATAAATAAAAAATATCCAGGGGAGAAAATTGCATATCAGTGTCAAGTAAAAGTTGACTCAGTGTTTACATATTTATAAACATTTAGCCAAAACTGGATTCTGATGTAGTGACATGAAATCTCACTGTTTGTTGGCGTATTGCAGAGAAGTTGTTAAAACATGCAATATTTACAACCTTAGTTTTGATGTTTATTAAGATATGTGTGAAAACATGTCAGCAATAAATATGAACCCAACATGACAAATCCTTTGTTTACAAGTCAGTCCACCAACATCTAGGACTGTGTGTGCTTTCAGATTGCACAGAATCGTTTCCAGAACCAAAGGGGCGTGGCTTGTAAATAAATATTTCACTGGAATCTCAACTTGGATGCCAATTATAGGTTGAAAAGATAAAACTAAAAGTTAATAAAATTTCTCATTGCTTAGTAAACCAGAAAAAAGACCTTTTTGATTTCAGAAAATTATCTGAGAAGGTCCTAGAGGGAATAGAGGGAAGAAAATATTTGTTGTTGTTCACTACAATACTGTTAATTGTTCAGCGAAAACTGAAGAAATAAATAAAAGGCTAGCTTTGGCCATGACCAGTTTCACACAGTTGGTCATGATGAGGGGACTGATCGCATTCGGCGCTCTGTTTGTAGCCGTTCTCGCCAAGGAGACATTTGAGGGGAGAGTCTTCACAGCATCACAGGGAACTATGCATTTACCTTTAGAAGTCATTAGAAGACCTCAGGACTGGTCTGGTATGTCCACTGCTGCCCAATAAGACATTATTGACTCAAACTTAGTTCTAGTTTCAAACCACTACAATTGTTTTTTTTTTTCAGCATTTCTGAACATTACTGTAAAAAAGAAATACAAGCCACTAGAGCCACAAAAACTCTTTGGAGAAAAAAAAAATAATAATAATTATCAAATATCTTTGTAATGGGGAGCCTGGGGGTGTGGTTCTTGACTACAGGCTGGTGAACCTGGCTCCTCAGGACTCTAGGGGCAGATGAGAGCAGCAGTGAGAACAAGTATAGAGCAGTTAAGCAGCTTACTTGTTTGGGTGAGAAGAATCCACCAGGGGGCCACACTGTGGTCACTGGGGTTTGGTTGATTCTGGAGGAGTGTGAGCTGACACACTTGCGTTGGAGGCCGGACAGGTAGACACATGGACAGCAGAGTGAAGAGGAGCAGTTTGTCGCCAGCGGTGGTTGAGAATATCCACGAAGGGAGATCCAGAAGTCGAGTAGCTTGGTTATGATTGTATTATTTTGTGTTTGTATAAATATGTATTGATATTACTAAATAATATATTCTTTCACCCAACCAAAGACAACATAGTCACAGCATAATATCTAGCTCTTGTATTATGGCAGGAAAATTCCACCAAGCGATCAGAGTTTTACTATCAAAGATTTGCTCCAAGCAGAGACTAAATGTGATTGTGAAGAGAACTTTATAGTGCAATTATTACAAGTCTTGAGAAGAAAGACATGAAGTTCTGCTCTCAAAATATACATGTAAGTATAAAAAGTTTTGAGAACAGAAATTCTGCTTTCAGACTGAACATGTGTGCTCTTGGATTATAGCAGAAAAAATTCCGCTCAGGGTTTTGGGCCTTTGTGGGGAGTTGGAGTTGTTTTTGTTGCTGCATTCTCTCTGTCAGCCACTAGATGGAGGCAGAAGGTTTTCTGCTTGGAGGTCTGTGCTGGCTGGTGAACTTGGCTACATGTCTTCCCCTTCTCTTACACCCATTTTCCTGTTGATTCACTGTCAAATAAAGGCCACTGGAGCCAATAAACACTTAAAAAAAACAAAAAAACTAGTACCAGACTACAACTCTCTCTCTCTTCCTAGTATCCAAACCCCAGTGATCACCTTATCGCTAATAATATTGAGGTCAGCTAACTTGTCGTAACGCGGACAAATAGGACCCCTGGACGCTGTTATCATGGTTGCCTAGAAACTGACTCTAAGCAGCCGCAGTGAGCTGCTATCATCCCGGGTCTTTTTAAAATGTCCACCGATTCTCCACCGTCCTTAGAAGCAAAACTTCTGGCAAAAATACAGACATGAGTAGGAAGACACACATTCCAGGCTGAACAATTTCAGTGAACAGGCATGTGCTGGGGGGGGGGTGCGAAGGAGGCTTGAGACCCTGCCCTGCTCTGCGTCTCCTTAACGTTACTACCAGGCGGGTTAAAGCCGCTGCTGACGGGATCTGGGCTGGAGGTGAGCGGCTGTAGATAGAAGTTATTGCAGAACCTCAAGTGTTAAAGGAAGATTAACCTTTAAACTTTATCTTCCAAGTGTTAAAGGAAGATTCGGCTCAGAGCATTTAGAGTTCACAAAATAAACATCAGAGAAAATACTGTAGCAATAATTAGAACTGCCGCATAAAGCCAAACATGTCACAATTAAATGAATGAAAATGTCCCCAAAGCATCGGGGGACTGACATAGGGGCCACCGGGGGATTCCAGGTAGATTCCAGGTGGATTCCAGAGATGCTCATTGCAGTGGCTGTTCATGCAGGGCCGGCCCAAGGTAATATGGGTCCTTAGACAGAACCCCGCAGGCTCCCCAAAACCCTTCCTACTAAGAACCTCAGCATCACTAACATGTTTAGATATACATAAGGTGAATCTGTCAGAGGGAGGCCAGGTTTATTGGCCAAGTTTAAAATCAATCACTGATTATTGGTTGTTTGCTGTGATGTATTTGTGAACAAACCCAAATAAATGATGCTACAGTTTTAGATCTATGTTGCAATTAAACCATTTCTAGGGGCCCCTGAATGTCTGGAGGCCCCTACCAGTAGCTACCGAGTTTTCTTTGCGTTGATATCCCAGTCTTACAATTCTAGATCCCAGAGGTGCTAACATCAAAAAATTATATAGAGTTAACTCATTTGAGCTTTTCTAATCTATAAATCAGTCTGCAGAAAGAGCACACTTCTTGAAACTAGCTAGCTAACCAAGCAAACTAACATTACTGTCTGTATTCTATTATGCTATATGTGTTATGCATGTGAGTTTATGTATGTGTGTGCATTTATTTATCCATCCATTCATCTTCTTCCGTTTATCCAAGGTCAGGTCATGGGGGTAGCAGTCTAAGTAGGGAGGCCCAGACTTCCCTCTCCCCAGCCACTTCTTCCAGCTTCTCCAGGAGAATCCCAAGGCATTCCCAGGCCACCCGAGAAACATAGTCCCTCCAGCGTGTCCTGGGTCTTCCCCGAGGCCTCCTCCTGGTGGGACGTGCCCGGAACACCTCACCAGGGCGGCGTCCAGGAGGCCTCCTGAAGATGCCCGGGTCACTTCAACTGGCTCCTCTCAATGTGAAGGAGCAGTGGCTCTACTCTGAGTCCCTCCTGGATGACTGAGCTTCTTTCTCTAAGGGAGAGTCCAGCCACCCTACGGGAAAAACTAATTTCGGCCACTTGTATCCGTGACCTCGTTCTTTCGGTCATGACCCAAAGCTCATGACTATAGATGAGGGTAGGATCTTAGATCAACAGCTTTGCTTGTTAACATAGCTCTCTCTTCACCACGACAGACCCGCACCCGCTTCACTGCAGACGCTGTGCCGATCCGCCTGTTGATCTCCCACTCCGTTTTTCCCTCATTGGTGAACAAGATCCCGAGATACTTCAACTCCTCCAATTGGGGCAGGACATCCTCCCCGACCTGGAGAAGGCACTCTACCTTTTTCCAGCTTATTTATTTATGCATTTATTTATATAGCTATGAATTTCTATTTTATTTATTGAGATGATAAAAGACTGTGCATTGTTGTTTGTCCTGTTTGCCTCTGTGTTGCCCTGCGACAGACTGGCGACCTGTCCAGAGTGTACCCCGGCTCTCGCCCGGAACATTAGCTTGAGATAGGCACCAGCACCTCCTGACCTCAGGATAGATGGAGATGATATAAGAAAGAACCTTGAACACATTGATCAACAGGTTTTGCATGTCATTCAACACATTCTCTCTTGGTTTTCTTATCCAGGGTGTCAGAGACACACAGACACACACACACACACACAGATAATATAATATAATATAATATAATATAATATAATATAATATAATATAATATAATATAATATATAATAAAGTATAGGCGGTAATGTTAGGTAGTTGGTTAGATAACTAGTGTTGACTAATTTCAAAGAAGGCTAATTGTCATGTTCCGTGCTCTCTGTGTGGTTATTTTTTATGTTTCCGTTATTTTTGAGTTTTCTGTGTATTTAGTTCGAGTTATCCGTGTCTATTAGTCTCCCTGTTGTCCCGTCCTCCCTTGATTACTCCCAGGTGTGTCTTGTTTCCCTGATTGCCTCCCCGTGTATTTAGTCCCTCCGTTGTCTTTGTTCTCTGTCGGGTCCT
>CAEFZY010060581.1:0-59510 GCA_903066815.1 Brachyrhaphis roseni
GCGGTTGTGACGTCAGAGCCTTACGTGCAAACAGCCCATACATAGTAACACAGCACTAAACAGGGCTGGTTAAAAAACATACGAGAGGCATTAACTTGCGTCTTCCTCGACACATATATTCCTCCTGTCTCACTCTTACCTTTTCTGCTGGAGCGCCCCTGGCAGCGTTAGAAAAAAAAAAAAAAAAAACATAAATAAGCTGCATCGTTGTATAAGCCGCAGGGCCGGAAGCGTGAGACAAAAGTCGCGGCTTATAGTCCGGAAATTACGGTATTTAGAAAGCTGCATCAAAAAAGGCATCAAAAACTGGGTTTTCACATTGGATTATTTGAAATATCTAAACTTTTTTTTTTTTTTAAAAAAAGGAGACTTCTCCCAGAAAACTTCTAAATTGTCTTCACTGGATCTTTTGATAGGACTTTAACTATAATGGTATGACCACATCATCAACAGACACAGATATTCCAAGTCATATGTGGCTTTAATGAAAATACGATTTTAATGTTTTTTTTTTGTGTGTGTGCTAAAATGAAGAAATAACTTCTACAGAGCTACTTAAATATCTTTGCTAGTTTCTTTTTTAACCTGGACATTCTTTCATCTTCTGAGGAAACATGAAAAAACAATCCCAGTAAATATCTGAATGCACCTGTAGTGGTATAGAGCTGCTAGATGATTTGATCACAAACTTTTAATGTAAACTCTGGTGCTGATAGCAGCGGCTAACAGTTGTTGATTTTGAATGACCCGCCGCTGTCGATCAAAATCAGCAGGAAAGTGTCTTTAGCTGTCTGCCGCCTGCTATACTTATAAGCAATCAGGAACATTCAGTTATCAGGCGTTCGATCGGGACCTCGGCTGATTGCTTGTGTTGGCCCCAGTGCCTTGGCTGCTGAGGCCCCTGCCGTCTGCAAGCACTTCGCTCCATTCTTATCATAACCGTAGATCATCAACAAATTGCCCTGACAAAGAGGTGGCCATTTTCAGAGACTCTCAGCGAGATGAGGAACACGCTTTCCCTCAGATTGTCTGCTGGAACATCACTAATAGAGTTTGACCTCCTGGCATAATAAAAAAAAAAAAAAATCAGTTGCTGTGGTTGCCTTTTTCACTTCATGTGCTATACAGACTTTTGAGATTTCTCTGTTCTTCAACAGCAGTGCTTTATGCTGCTAAAAGTTTTCTAATTTGTGATTTTTAATTCCACTTTGAAGAGAGCAGTTTTCCCTCAATAAGTCTAGAATGAAAGAAGCAGAAATAAATTGCAATCTGCTTCTTTTTTTTCCAAAGCAGCATAGAATATTAGCATACTGACTCAAAGCAAATGTAGATTTTTATAAACAATGACATCTGATTCATAAGCTGTAAGAAAGTAGTTAAGATCACATAAAAACACAAAAGTCATGATTTCAGGGAGATAAAAAATGTAACACGCGCCCTTGTTGCACATGGACTGAGAGATCAGTTGATGTATGGGGCTTATATGGAAGCCAAAGGGGAACAAGGGTCTTGCATATTTATATATATGGGTGAATATTAATTTCTGTGATTAAGCAGGCCGAAAAAAAACAAGAAAAGAAGTCGGCCTACATGGGTGCGCTCGGATGTTGAGCAAAATTAAAGCAACATAATCTGCTCTGCGCCCATCGTGGGTACCTGTTTGTGGCTCATGCTCCACCATCAGCTGGATGACTACTCAGAGGTCCTTTGAAAATGAGCAAAGGGAGGAAAAGAAGATCAAAGGCCGTTGCAACACCATGTTTTATTCTCTGTCTCTCTCAGCAGCGCTCACGGCTTGCTTGCCTGCCTTCAACGAGAGAAATGTCAGACCTCAGGTTTGTGTACTCTAAAGTTCCTCTCAAATTAGACTGGTCCCAGACCTGGGCAATATAAATAATTCTCTTGAGAGGTTTGGTGTGAGTGGGAGTGCAACAACTTGCTCAGATAGAGCCTGGGGAGCAAGGCGGGAGCGGGGGTGTGGGGGGAAGTGGGTCACACTGGCAAGATTATGGTAATAAAATGTAAAAGAAGAGAAATGCAAGAAAATTGCTGGATGGTGAGTCAAAGTTGCTCTATGATGAAGACGTCAGCGTAAGTTTGCAATAACTGGGCGGTGTGCGGAGAGGTGAGGGAGGAGAGATGGAATGTGATCAACAATCAATGTGTTTGTTTTCCAAAGGTCAAACACAAAAATATATCAGTGACAAAAATGGAATCATTTGTCTTTATAATTCCAGCTGTTTCTTTTCGGTGAAATTACAACCTGTGTGATTTATTCCGCTGGATTTCTTTAGTGTCTTCTCAGAGAACACGCAAGAATCGTCGCTATGGTAATGTAGTAAGAGAAAATCTTTAACCTGCATTTGGCACGAGGTAGATCTCTCTGAAGGTGTGACAAAAGCGTATTCACTTAACACACTTGTATTAACAAATCATTCCGATTTGTAACCTGCTTGTCAAGGTGAGAATCTTATTGTGTTTTTTTGAAAAGTAAAATACTTTTTTTGCTTTTCTTTTCTTGTCTGTTTGCTATTTGATCAAACCAAATGAAAAATGTAAGACCCTCTGAATTCCTACTTTGAATGCTGTTCTTCAGTACAATGATTCATAAGAGAGTAAAAATTTCTCCCTGGAAAAATATTTCACAAAGTATGCTTTAAATTTTAGGAACTAATTCACTGAAATGCCAAAAGACACAACCTTGCTCCAAAATTAAACGTTAGCCCAAACTACATAAATTGGCCAGATTTTACTCTATTTCCATCAACAAAGTTAAAGATATGCAAGTATAAAATTAAAAACACACAATTAAACAATCTTCAGGGATCTGGGAGAGTTCCAGATTCTGTGCTTTGATGTACACAGTATGTTAAGGGATCTATCCTCTTCTGTTCCCATTTACATGTGTGACTGTGTGACCGATCTGCACACAGATGAATTATTGTAATTAGAAAATGATGCACCGTAGCCCTCTCCAGCGATGATTGGCAAAAACATGTCAGGGCAGCACCAGCATTAATGAGCCATAATCGACACAGGCCTAATTAGCGGCGCTTTGTACTTTTAGGCAGGTTTATCATCATTAGCCATGCCTGGCTTGACGTAAGAACTGGAAATGTGAGGGAGAATAAATGTTTGTTTATCATGTAGACATGGAAAATAGTTACATGCTACAAGTGCCTCAGTGGAGATGTGTTCCTCTAGGCCTACAGTTCCCATCAGCAGGGGCCTCGGGGCTAATTAGATCTCAAAAGAATCAGGAAAGTAAGTGTGAAAGCAAACATACATATTTAAACAAGCTGTGTTTAGAAGAGGTTACTTGGTTATTTTTAGTTCAATTAAATCTATCAATAATCTATCAATGGGAATATTGTAGCCCATCAGACGCCACTTAATATGACAACTGAGCATTGTTGGAGCGTCAGTGTTTGCATTTATCAAGCTAAATCCATTTCAGGTGATGTTTCTATTTTGGCATTCCCTTCCATACTGATCCTACGATTGTTTGTCCGATATAATTGAGAAAAATTACCACGCATCATTTCTTCTTCTCTCCGCCAAATTGCATTGTTTAACACAGATAAACTAAGCAAACACTCAACCCTCTGCTCAATAATTCACAGGCAGACGTCCCTTACAGCTGCTGAGGTGCAGGCATGCAGGGTTTATTTTCCCAATAAAACCAAACGGAACAATGAGATGATGGAATTATCCTGGTTGTATTTAATTGAGTTTGACCAGGTCCCTGCTCGCTGTCCGTCTAATCTCCTCACACGCTGCAGTCTCACTCCCGGGGAAGACGGAGGGCATCCGATAAACTTTGAAGCTTACGCTAAGAACCAGCTCACTGCACCTCCTGCATTATTCATGAGTCCGGGACTAGAGCATCTTCAAATGGATTGTCATTTCTTTTTACCCTCTGTCACAATGGCCATATGGTACACAAACACAGAGGAGAGGAAAGCAATCGGTGGGACAGAGTGGCCAAGCTGGAGCACACACAGTGCTTTGCAAGTATATTAACTCCCTACAAACTTTTTTACATTTTATCATGTTACAACCACGAACAACTTCTGATTTTTATGTGAATTTGGACATTTAGGAAGCCATACATTTAATAATATCAAGCCCACTTTGTTATGATACCCTTAAATAAATTCCAGCGTAATCATCTGCCTTTTAAAGTCAAATGATATGTAAATAAAACCAATTGTGTATAATTTGTGGTATGTCTTTGGACGCAACTGCCTGTGTCAATACCTGTGGAACCAGCTGCAGCTCCAAGTATGTTGAAGTATCAGTGTCACACATAACACGTAAAAAATTTCCATACGTTTGGCAAATTAGCCACCCTTTGGAATGTTTGTCCTGTTGGAAGGAGAACCTTCATTCCAGTAGAATTTCTTTTTCCTCCAGGCTTACATCAAATCTAAGCTTTGATCATATACCATTGTCCTGTCGCCACCATATTTTACACCTTAATTTATTTTTTTGGAATTAATGTGACAGAACAAAACAAAGTAGCATGTAATTGTAAGGTACAAGTGTACCACAAGTTGATAGTTGACTATCAAGCAATTCATTTTGAACCGACCCAGCCTGAATTTCGGCTCAGGCTTGGGTCATAAATCCTAACTCTACACTGACAGTTGCCTTTTAAATAAAATGTATTATTGTTATTAAAACTACTTCTACTACTAAAAGAAGGGACCGTTCCCACGGTTATTTGGACGCGTGAGTCTTCAGGTATGTATACTAATTTACACATATATTTATGGGAGGGAAAACTGCTCTCTAGTTCACACCACTTGTGACGTATAAAGAAAAGGTGCTCAGCCACATGCATGCAGACTTTTATACGTCTTAAATTTAGCATATGCCACACTTTTCTTTAGCTGTGATGCCTTCCTGGAGACATTGACTGAATGCTGTGAACACCTAAACATTGTCGCTCTCCTGTGACACAAGGCAAGCGATTGTCTGTTGTCACCATTTACTCATCCAAGAGGAGTGAACGCTGGAATGGCTCGATGCAATCTGTTGGGTTTCCTTAGACAGAAAACTTTTCAAACCAATTTGAACAATGAATTTAATCCGCTGTTTGATAACTAGATCAACTGAAATGTATGCGTGATTGAACTGAAATTACTTGTTTGTAAAGCACCTCCAGAAGAGACCTGTAATATATAGGCATAAACTGAAATGAATTAAAACATCATGCTGATCTGTCACTGAAAATTTAAATTTAATACATAGAAGGGAAAAAGGTTATGAAAGTTTTTGTGAGGCACTGTACATTGTTTGAACCTACTTGAGGGACTATATACACTTGAGAAAGCTTTAGAATGTAAAAACCTACTTTGGCATATTCTCTCTCTTTTAACATTCAAGACCAACCTCCTCCCACATATTTCACCCCACACAGCTCAAGCTGAAGGTAGACCTGTTGTCTTCCCGAACTCCTTTGAAAACTTATGAAAGGACACACAAAGGGGAACAATCAAAAGTTTTTGGAAAAGGTAACAACCACACTCAGTCTCCACAGAAAACAAAGGATAGGAATCTCTCCCTGCGAGGCGCAGTTATTTTTTTTTCTTTGAATCTTATTCATACGCTAAACAAAGTACGGAGGCGTAATTATTGTTCAGGTTTATGCTGCACGGTTTTCAGTTCTACCAATTCTTCCCTCAAAATCGGTGACATTTTGTCAGTTCCCTTGGCCAGTGTTCCACACACTGTTTGTGTTTACAGAGTTTGTTTGTGTGACAAAACCACGCAAGGCACATCCCCCAAGGTAACCAGGATTGCCGTCATTTGGACTCCCTAATGTGTGCCATTCAGCATTAACATATCATTAGCTCTTCTGGGACCATTCAGTCAGAAAATTAGAGGTCTCTAAAGGCCTGCGGTTCCATCACTAAGGCAAAACCAGTTGACACCTTCACTTCAGCGTTCTCAGGGGGAAAAGAAAGCAGGATAAAGACATGCGTGGGAGTGAGAGTGGGTTTCAGGTACCCCTTTATTAAAATGATTTCCAAAAACTTTTGTGCATTTTGCGACTGGATTCAATGGGTTATAATTTGAAAAGAATGTTTAAGTGACTTTTTCTTTTCTTTTACCGACCTTCACCTGGAAGTAAAAAGATGGTGCCAACAGATTGTGGAATGTGATAAAATTCCACGCATGGTTCCCGAGGGCAGAGATGGATTCTCCTACGGCCACATCAGCCTCAAAGCGATTGGTTAAATGCTACAGTTAAAAGCCCGTCCTTGCAGAATGGTCAGGATGAACGGCTCTGCTTCAAAATCTAATGACAAAACATCTGGCAGATAGTTCCAGTGCTGCGATGGAACTGCCATAGATGAAGCATTTAGTCTTCGTAATACCTTGTTTTGACACCTGTAATGGTATGGAGTCTTCCTTGCTTTTGTTGTTTGTGGCAAAACATCACCTAAATAGGTCGAAGCTTCTCCTCTGCAGGGTAATTATAAGTTCAAACTGAAGCTAAATAGAAATACAAATGTGTGACATGAATAGCTTTTCCAGATATTTTCTTCTAATCTAATTTGTGCAAATGATACGTGTTTGAACAATAAATGCTGCCAATGTTCTCGCTTCAAAGGGCTTCCCGAGTTCACCTATTTATTGCAAATGATATTTTTTTTTCTGTAATTAGCTGACTTGGAAGACATGCATTAGAATACCTGCACTCCTGTTTGCACATATATCCTACGGTATGTTGAAAAGTTATATATAAGTAAAGCTTTACATTTCTTCTTCATTGCAATTGTTTTTAATAATTCCAGTAATTTTCCAGTATTTACTATAATTTCAGTTACAATTTTGTATAAGTAATTGGTAAGAAAAATACCTTTTTTCTTACCCAAGTGTGTTTATTTTCCAGTAGCAAATAAGACATTATTTTTAAAGATGGTTTTCTTGCATAATAAATAAATACATTTATTTTGTTTACTGTTATAAAAGCAAAAGGGTAGTTAAATTAATTCAAAATAACAGTTAAGCCCAAAATCACAATTTAATTTCCAAAAAGGCTGTTTTGTTGTCTTCAATAAAATAAACAGCAATAGGCTACTCCACATCTCATTTATTTGAATTTATTTGAACAATGAGTTTGATGGTCTAGCAATTTGTTGCATGAAACCAAAATTAAGTAAAAAAGTGCAATGCGAGTGTTTGTTTTGTTGTTTAAGGAATATGTTTTCAAATGTAATACAATGACTTATAAAATACTGAAAATGGCAGCAATAAAATTCTGTTAGAATTTACAGAAATGTATAGTAATTGATTGTGCTTCTGATAGAACTAACTGAAATACTGCAGGTAAAAAGGCTGACTGTTAAATGTTTATCTATTCAGACATAACAAAAATAATAAGTGAAATTCTAATGACAGTAAGATACTGTTGAATGAAAGTCATTTAGTTTATATGAAACTTCAGCATAGGTTTAGATTAAAAAATGGACAAGTATCAATCCATGTACCTGTTTATCCTTGCAGGGTCATTTGGGGGCTGCTGCCTGTTTCCAGCTGTCACTGTGTGAAAGCAGGATACATCCTATACAGGTCGCCAGCCCGTTGCAAGGCAACAAAGAGAGATTCAAGACAAACACACACCCACGCACACCACCCCTCCCCCCCCCGCACCCCTACACACATACACACACATTCCTAAGGGCAAATTAGAGGGACCAATTAACCAAACTGGCATATTTCTGGACAGAGAGAGGGTTGATCCGGAGTACCTATAGAAAACCCACTCTCTGTTCCCGCCGATAGTCGAGAGGTTAATGCTCCCGGCTGGCAGCAGGGCGACCCGGGTTTGATTACCGGCTCCGACCACACGACATTCCGTTGCTTGTACTTGTGACAGTGCAATGACAATAAAAGTAGATTTTTTAATTTTTTAATTTATTTATTTAAGCTACCGTTTCAAGAAATTAGAAACACAATTCTAATTTGTTTCTAATTAGAATTAGAAAACAATTCTAATTAGAATTGTTCACCACATTTTTTGAAATGTGGTGAACATTTTTGCAACAATTAACAGAAATGCACCATCCACAATTGCTGTTTTGGCTTTGACCATTCAGTGCAGATTTTACTCCATTGAGATGAGAAAATACAACAGAAAGTGTTTATGCAAAACATTTAGTAAAGTTAGTGCAGCTAGCAAAACAGAAATCAGATATCCTCACCATATTTCCATATCCAGCATTGTCCTCAAGAGACAGAAATTGGAAGCTAAATTTCAGTCTGTTTAATTCATTGGATGCAGCATTTTCCTCTGCATTCTCCAACATATTTAATATGAAAGCCAGATAACATGTGCTGCCCCCAAAACTGTTGAACATGTCAAGAAATTTTTCATCAACAAACCTCACACAATGCATAATGCACATTCACCACTGCTACAGCATTTACACAACTTCCACTCCTATATTACAACAACAAGCCAATAATAGCCCAACCTTTCAAAACCTGTTGGTGAAAATTCATACTTTAGTTGCACTGAAGTGTTCAAAGCATTGAAAAAAAAATGCAGCTTTTAGTCTGGAAATTATGGTAAATTACAGAAATATCTGGTAATACTATGTTCAAAATAAAAATAAAAAAAACTTTTATAACCAAGGCGTTGCAGAAATTACAAAAAACTATTCTAATCGCCGTAATTGTTTTTATAGTTCTGATAAATATATGTTAAGTCTTTTGTTGTGACTAAATGTTTTTATTTTGTAACTATTTACTATTGCTGCTATCTGCTGTTACCTGGAAACTCAAAAAAAAAATAAATAAATTAGAATTTTATTTTTAATATTTGATGGAAATATAAAATATATTTCACAAGAAATCTGAATTTTACCACCTTAAATTGAGTCTGCTGGTTGATTACTGGAAGTACATTAAAAAAAAGTATTTGATGACTTACACATACTGTTTGTGAATGTATATCCCACCTTGGACAATTTATAAATATTGTGTATTTCTTGTAATTCATTGGTATTATTTTGACACCATCAGTAGTCCTTTTTTATTACTCTGCATTAATACTACTAGTTCTACAAAAAAAGACAGGTTTGGGCGGCACAAGGCTTCAAAGGCAAGCAAGAGAAAAAAAAGAAAAAAAAACATCAAGGTTCACACATAGCTAGCAGCTAAATAAAGCTATCTGTCCCATGGGGATACGTTTGGGATCCTGATGGGCATATCTGCACAAGCAAGCGATAAATATTTTCAAATGGACAGACATTAAAAAGTCACTGTACATTGGCTAAGGCTGACTAATCCTTTGCTGGGGTGTGTGTATGTGTGTGTGTTTCTAGTCCAGGAGACAGAAGGAAGCTGATCCAATTCCCTGCTTCCTGCAGGACACAGATCTGCATTTCCACTGCACTTTGATGAAACAGCAGCCAAGCTGTCCCCCTCCATTAACAGCTCCTCTGATTTTGCACTGTGCTCTGACAACCCGGTATGCTTGTGCATTTGCCTCAGTGCTTGTCTGTGGGTGCATATTGTAAATAAGTTTTAGTGCATATGCTTGTTGTGTGAGTCTTGAGGAAGAAGATATTCCACAGAGCCTTAGAGATGAGACCAGACTGGTCTGTTTATTCTTAGAGGGTGTGGACAGACTGAGATCATGAAGGTTAAAGGAAAAAATATGTATATCAGACCTAATTTCTGTCTGCAGCAGTTTTAATAGTTCATTTAAAGATTGTAGTTGGAACATATTTCAAACTCTATCTATAACCTCCTAAACATAGCAATTTTGGGGGTTAAAGTGGTTACATTTTCAGAGTTGAACCACATTATAATCCCTCTGTGGAACTACTGAAGCTGTCAGATGATACCACTGTCATTGTTCTAATCCAGAAAGGGAGTTGGTCTCCATACGGGTAGGAAATGGATCATCTGATACTTTGATGTGATCACCACCACTTGGAACTTAACCGACTCATAACTGTGAAAATGCTGGTGGTCTTCTGGTGAACACGTCCCACATTCCCTTTCCTTCACATTGCCATGAAAATAATAACGTGCCTGCCTTGTGTGTTGTAGCATTCACGCTGGGTCAGGAGAAATGTTTTAATATCTTTTCATTGGCTGATAGCTTTGCACAATTCCCGTGCAGCTGTTGATCTGTTTATCCTATCTGATCGCATCCAGTTTAAACATGTTTGATTGTGACTCAAGCTGAGTTGAGATGGCCCAGTACAGACTGATGCAGACTATAACCACGACTGGGAAATCAGGGGTAAAGGTGGTCAAATTATCGTATAGTTTGGCAACAGCTTCGTTGTCTTGTTTAGAAGTCATGGTAGGATAGAGTGGAAGATAGACAGATAGATTGGGGACTTCCTCTGCAGTAATGATCCTGTCAGTAAAGCGGACCAAAGAGCTGAGCCAAAAGGTAAGGGTCCCCACCTGTGGTCACGAGATAAAGATCATAGCTGTAAGAACGAGATCCAAGATAAGTGAAATAAGTTCCTCTGTAGAATAGATTGAGCCTATCCTTTTGAGATAAGGTGAGGAGCTCTGTCAAATCGGGGGAGCTTGAAGCAGTGCCCCGACTCCCCCATAGGAGTCCACTGAGGTGGTTTGGGCATCTAATCAGGAAGGATATCCCACTGCGGGGGATCCAGCAATAGGACTGTATATCCCTTCTTGAATGGAAGCGCCTTGGCATCACCCAAAATGAGCTGGCAAGAGAAGCTGAGCAGAATGGAGTGTTTTTTTTTTTTTTCTACAATTTCTGATATTGAAATATTTGAAATTATTTCACTGAAACTACCAAGTCAGTTGTTCTTGTCACTGAATTTTGCAGCTGCATGTTGCAATTATGAAGCGTCTTTAAAAGCTGTGTCCACTGATTTTGATATCCAATCAGTTCCATACAGTAAACAATGTCACCTCATAAATCTAATGCTTGTAAATGTCTTTTGCAAATTTGTTCATGCAGTTTTTTTAAGTGAGAGGAAAAATATATTGAAGTTCATACTGTTTTATTAACCAGAGTAGATTTTTACAACCTCTATATTTATCACTCCCCCTGGCGCTGGAGAGGCTGTTTCTGTCATGCTCAGTTACTGAGATTTTTTTTACTTTTTATCATGTTTGATATTGAAAGAGAACTGTAAATACATATCTCATGTGGCTACTAGTCTTCTACTATGTAATTACCACAGTTTTGTGTTCAAATTGAGCTCTAGCCTGATCTAAGTGAAAACAAATAGAACATTTGTTTGGTGAATCTTAGAAATATTGTTGGAAAAAGGCAAAAAGTCCCAGCAAAACTACAATGTTTCAAACTGGAGTTACAGAATGAAACTCAGATGCCCACAGCACTGCATCTGGGTGCTGTCATTGGCACACAGGGCTGTCATCTCTTAATATGTGTGTTATTAGTCTGTGACAAGGACACAGTGGTATAAACCAAGCACAGTGCTTTTTTTCCCCTCCCAAAGTAATATTTTCTAGGTCACATCATTCCAACACCGGTTCAGTATATGAACATGGCTGGTGGCTCAAATACTTCGACCTAAGGGTCTGTTAAATGCCATGCAGGCTTGTCACGTCACCGAACACCGATCCAAACAGCTTGAAGGGCAAAAGCAGAAAAAGGAAGAAAAAGAAAGAAACATGGCATATTTTTGTTTCACCTCCAAGATGACGCGCGCACACAAGATGGTTAACAAAAATAAATTGGTCCGAAATTGCCCAATAAGTTCAGATGCGGTTGTAATGTGGTTTAAATTGCATGCCCTTTCCGTCAGTGGAACAAACCCTCTCAATGTCAGCAGTCTCTCCCACATGTTGAACGCCTAGTTTGCCATGCAGTACAAGATCTCTGGGCCTGTTTAGTATTCACCCACTTGAGTTTCCTAAAGGTTACCAAACCTAATTAGACATTTATGCAGGATCTTCAAAGGTCTCTCCGTTATTAATGATGTGCTACTTCTGAGGACTGCATCGATGCCTTTTTTTCTAACTCGAGAACCAAGCGCCTCACAATGTGCGCATACACAATGCAAACATGCAGACATAGAAAATGCAAGAAGATGCTGATGCTGGTGGTAATTACTGAAATGTCTGGGAGAGATGCAGTGAAATACACGAATACAAGGTTAAAATCATCAATGAAAGGATGCCCCAGATGAGTCCAATTCTGGCCAAGCTATAACTAAGCCTGGTAAAGCTACAAGGCATATGTTTGGTATTTATAGATAAAGAAAAAAGCAAAACTACAAAACTGCATAAGGCTGGTCGTTCCTTTTATTTTCACCACTGATTAGACTGCAGGTTATGCCAAACTTTAATAAAACAACAAAAAAAGCTAAATGATCAAAGATCCAAGTATTTGAAACTTTAAAAAGTTGTCAAGATTTTTTTTCAAGGTAAACTTGACAAGGTGAACTGTTCTAAAGATAAGAGGGTCCAGCGCCATACCTGCAAAGGGAACCTTTTACAGGGACTGATAGCACTTTTTTTTTGCTTATTGATTGCTGAAAAGAAACAAAAAGGCTTTTTGCCAGCAGTTTCATTATTTTCTGTGACGATAGCAAAAAGGTCACAGAAGAGATAGGTTTCCAGTAAAGTCACATTTTTAGGATGTCAACTCACCATAACATCCAGTAGAAATTATCAATATGGCAGCTGACTGTTTTGGAGAACTACCGTTATTATTATTTTTTGCTCCGGCATCAAGTGCATACATGTGGAGGATGCCAAACAGTAAAATTTTAATTGATATTGTGAGCACGTTTTCAGCGACAGATACTTCCTTTTGCCTAAAATAAAGGGTTACTTTATGGCAGATCATTATAATGTAGTGAATCATCTGTGATGTTGTGGGTCTTCTTTTTTCAAAAACTGTGTTAGTGTTTTCTTCATGAGCTCTTTGAAACAGGGTAATTTGAACTAAATCTAGTGGACTCCATCTGAAAACTAAAACTGGGTTGTTATTTGTTCCCACAAAAGGAAAATGATCCATGAACACCTTCAATTTAACACAGAAATTGCTTACCAGACACAAATTCAGCCTTATTCTACAAAGATCTCAGTTCCCAGATGTAAATCCTACAGAAAACATGTGGCCTGATCTGAAGATCCAGAGAGGGAGTGCATAAGAGAAGACCCGATACTTAAATAAGAATGTTCAAAGACCCCTTTCTCAGTTTTCTCCAACCCTCTGAAATCTTGTAAGAACCAAAAAAGTGCTGCCCTATTTTTAAATGGGTTTATGCAAAGCACTAATATCAGGGTTGAGGAAACAAATGTTGTTTTCAACTATTTCTAAGACGTGGATTCATGTCTCTTAGTCATTCAATTGACTGATTTATTTCTTTTGTTAGGTTTTGATAGCATAAGTCGTGTGTGTATGCAGACAACATGGTAAATTAACTCTTGGCATTCACAGGACCCCCAGGAGAGCTGCAAAATAATTTCTGGGGGTCGCCAGATGGTTGCTGAGAAAAAAAAAAAAATCAAAAACAAAGTGACTCACTTAGACTGGATAATGGTTTGTATATTGCTATGCCCGTGCCAGAGATTGGGAGTTATCTAAAAAATCATAACTGAACTTCCAAAGATAACACTGACTGATAAGTTCAGTTATTTGCTTAAAAAATAGTAGCTGAATTTCCAAAAATATCTGAACATCCAAAAATAACAATGACCTACAATAAGCAATAGTCATGAAACATCAAGAATTAATACTGAATCAAGACTTTTGACTTCTGTTCCACGTATCCGAGATCAGCTTGTGGGGCCAGAAGGCCCTTGAGAAAAACTCTATCCCTCTCTCCAGTTACAATCTCCAACTTATTCTGTGGGATCTTGAAGTGTTCCCAGAGGGATGTCCCTGAAAAACCTCCAAATCGGCACAGAAGGCATTCTGATCAAATGCTGGAATCACGTCAACTCTGGCTCTACAATGAACCCCAACTTCCCCCAGGATGACCTGCCTTTTCAGCAGAGTATCCCATCGTTTTGCAGCATTGCTCAGCAAATGCTGCAAAACATTGCAGCATTTGATTACCGTAATTTCCAGACTATAAGCCGTGGCTTTTGTCACACTCTTTCAACCCTGCGGCTTATACAATGACGCGGCTTATTTATGCGCCAGGGGCGCTAGAGCAGAAAAGGTAAGAGTGAGACAGGGGGAATATACTGTATGTGTAGAAGAAGATGCAAATTTAATGTAACTTAATACGTCTCAGTGCACAGGAGGAAGATGAAGACGGCTCTCAGTGACTTTTACTGATATGTTTTTTTTTTTTACCAGCCCTGTTAGTGCTGTTACTGCCATTTCACAGGCACTGTTTGGAAAGAAAAGCTAAAGGTATATTATTAAAACTTTGAAAACTCTTTCTGTGTATCGTCTGTATGTAGGCACATGCGGCTTATACACATGTGCGGCTTATGTATGCACAAAATGGTTTTTCCTTTAAAGATGTGCTAGGTGCGGTTTATAATCAGGTGCACTCTATAGTCCAGAAATTGCGGTAGTCAGTGTATTTTACTGCAGATTCAAACATATTAAAACAGTCCTTTAATTTCCTATTGTTTGGACTCTCTAACTCAGCTGCTAACTTTTGCAACCAGCTGTTACCAGGTATTCTAAAAGTGCTCTCAAATTATTCCAATAAAGCTCTATTTTAAAATTAAAGTACCTTTTGAAAATATCAACCTTTTAAGTAAGTGTCGTACTTTCTATAAAGCTCACATTTATTTATTCTAAATGCTTTTATTGGTCTGATGTAATTGTTTAATCTTAAATGTCATGTTTTCGTTAGCTGTGAACTGAATATCATTATAGGTAATAGAAATAAAGCCTAAAAAAGATGAGTGCGCAAAGACTTGGTAAAGCACACGAAAAAAAAAAAAACAGAACAGAGTAGCAGTGTCTGATGTTGGCACAGCTTTATCCATTTTACATTGAATATCTCCTTTCAGTGAGTCTTACTGTCATCTTGGCGTAACACACTTTTAGACTCTCTAAAGGTCTCCCTCACTACTTGTAGCATTTCTTCATTTTAGCAGTCCTCTTAAAGTCGAAGGTGCTGAAGTAACAACTTTTACCTAACTGAGGTAAAACTCTAAGAAAAATGTTGGATTTCAATAAATTTTAAGAATTTTTCTAAAACAAGCTACTTTTAGTCTTAGAATTCTTTGAGAATATGGACCCAGTCCTCAGTCTAAGATAATATAAGTTTGTGCTTCGCACTGTTATCTTTAGGACCGTGGAGTCCAGTTCAGCTTCGAATGTGTAACCTTGCGTAAACATTTTATCAGATGAGATCATACGTTGACACTAACGTGATAGTGTGTTGAAAGAGAAACTTCACTTTGACAAGAACTTTGTTTTTCTTCAATTATTAATTTTCCTTCAGGAAAAAAAAATAAGAGATGTTCTATTTATCTTAAAACCTGACAACATATCCCCCCAGTTTAGTTTTACATGATGAGTAATTATCAAGTAATTACAAAATCCTTTTTACATCCAGCCTCAGATATCTATCAGGAAACTACAGTTGACAAAGTCGCCAGGGAAAAATATCCGGTTTTCATTTGTTATTTGACTTTCGGATTTTAATCAATTATAAATGGCAGCTAATTAGAGATCTTCAGGGACCATCAGTCTCTGACGTGACAACGTCTTCTAAATGTACTGTATGTCATGGAGGTTGGACATTGACAAAAAACCTCTCACTACTTCACGGATTTAGGTGTCTTTTTCCTGAAGAGTCTTCACCAATCATCTGTGAAGGAATGTGCTGGGTGCTTGTGAGAATGTGCATGAGAGCGTGAGAGAGAGAGTGTGCGTGTGTGCGGGTGTGGGAGCGTGTGTTTCATAATAATAAGGCGGAGTGAAAATGAAGAGGAGCTAAACTGTGTAAGTCATTTCTCATTTCCTTGCTTCAGTGGCTGTCAGGAGAAAGCCCCACATTTTTTGAATGATGGTTCAGACAACAAAAAGTGAACAACAAACCCTATGGCTGTAAAGAGGAAGAGGGAAGGAGAACAAGAAGAAAAGAAAGTACTTAGAAGAAAAAAATGACAAATGCATGTTTTTTTAAAATGACCAAACCAACAAACAAGGCAAAAATCCCAATATCAATACCCTGATAATACCACAGAACATGCCCTGAGAGTGAAACATAATAGAGGGAGGGTAAAAAATCACCTGTACAGTTGGCACTCGCACAGTTTTAGAAGGACCTTTCAAGGGGCTGATTTAATGTGAGAGCATCAATCCTTTTGCAGTGCAGGGCCTTGACAGCAAGTGAAAGTAATCTCCTCTTTATTAATGGGTCTTTTCACTTTGGACCCGGGGCCTTTGGTATTCCATAATGGTACTTTCACACTACAGACCTAAAGAAAGAACAATATGAAATCAGATCAAGTGGATGCGTTATGAATCGTAAGTGGGAAGTATTCCTTTGTAAATTCAGAAGCGCTCTTTTAAAAAGTGAAGGTGGGGGAAGAGAGAGAGTGATATGCAAAGCTAAGCTCTGAAAATAGCTTACACACAGAATATTTTACATTCTTTAAAAATGTGTCGAGGGATGTTTTTTGGAGGAGTAAACCTTTTAAAACAATAGGAATACTTTAGGTTTCAAACTATTTTTAACACAGTCATTCTCAGTCTAAGGATCTTCTTTTAACTGTAGACCTACTAACTTTTTCACTTCTGTTCAACAGTTGGATTTCAACAGCAGAAGTTTTGGGCTAAAATATACCCAGGAGCTGCGAAATGTACTATTTTTTTTAGATAAACCTTCAAAGTGTTCAGCTTAACACATTTTGTATTTTTCTAAAGTTGTTGGATGTGCTTAGTAATTTATAAAATTTTGTGTTATGGCTTAATCTTTGTATTTTTGTTTGTTTGTTTTTTACCATGAGTGTAGCAACAAAATTTAAATATACCAAAAGTAAAGACTCACTCCAACTTAATCAACATTTAACTAAATTTGAAATGTTGTAGTTTAGAAATTACAGCTGTTAATAGACTTATATGCACTTATTTGTTCCATGAAATAATGAAAAGCTTGTTTCCATATTGTTAACTTGCATCTGTGTCCCCTGAAAGAAGAAACATGTGATTTCTGCTGGGTTGTTTGTTGTTCACATTTTGACTACAACTTTGTTTATGCAAATTTGGCCAGCAGAAGCTGAGAGGGTCACTGCCCTTCACTAGCCTGTTGCTTGCAGGAATGTTGGTGAATTTATCAGGGACAGAGGAAAACAAAGATGCCTGTCATGAAAACTACACTCCCACTCCAAAGAAAAGTTGCACTTTAATATTTCTCTGGACCGCCTTTAATTTCTATTACTATAATTTCCATGCAGATTTGCATTAAAATATATGTATTTTTTGGCAAAATCTTGTGAAAATGAAGAGTAAGTTTGAGCACTGTTCAAATTCTAGATGCAGTGGGAGGGTATAATTACCACATGAAAACTGCAATAGAATAAGTTGGCTTTTGGAATAATTGTCCATAAAAGTAGAAATGTCATGCTGCCCTTCTGCTTTGTTCTCAGTTCCTAATCTATCGTGTACTATTTGAAGAGTAAAAGCCATCACTCAGATGTTGTGTGACTTTCGATTTGCAAGTTTGAAACCATTAATCCAGGCAAGATAAAAAAAAGAAAATCAGAAGTAGAGAGAAGCTACCTCTTTTCACTCGTGGGCAGAGGAAGTTTGAGAGCAAGAAGAACGTTTCAAACTCGAAAGGAGGTTTGAATAAACATCATCAAATGTGAGAGAAGAAGCAGAAGCCTTGATAGAGGGAAGTGCAATATCTGAATTAAAAATAAAGAACCCTGTTCTTAGATTAAAAAAATATACACTCTTGAATAATACGAAGTATTTTAATCTTTTTTTTTTTTTTACTGTGAGATCGAACTCTCTCACACATGCTGAGAGTAAACAATCTGATTAAATGTGAAGCCTTGTAGGATACATGGAGGATTCCTGCTGGTGTCACTTATATTACAGTAGAGGCTGGAAGTTGTTCACTGCTGATGACTCTTATGTTTATTCATACAAATCATCACGCCTTGCTTTGGTCGTGCTTGACATCTCTATGTTAATTTAATAAATAGAACTCATACCTTAATACATATTTATACATCTACTTAGTCTCAGGTAGACCCAACCACTTGTTTTCTGCTCTCTGTCCTGTTCAGTGCTATTAAAAGGTTGGAAGCCTTCTATTCTCATCAGGATAGAACACTGTGAATGAACTGCATCTGTTAGTTAGAGCAACGAAACAAGAAAAACTACATACAAATGCTAACTGATTCCACTGGGCGAATGACACTGCATTTGTAAAAAATTATGCAAGTAAATTTGAGGACAATTTAAAGTGTAGAGATCATGAGAACAAAAGTTAATTCTTAACGGTGCTGGTCACTATTTGGCTGCATTTGGCATAAAAATACATAAATATGGGCAGACTTTATCCAAAAGCTCACACAGTGCCTCATGTGAATGTATGCAAACTGTTTCAGTGCTGAGGCTTTATTTGCTTAGTTGCGCTCATTCTGGACCAGATGTGCAAATATGTTCATGAACTTGTCATTTTTAATCTGAAGAATGAAATTGTCTTTGAGTTGCTTCTTATGGAGTTCCTGCTGAAAACTCCCAAGATCTCTAATATTTTCACAAATCTTCTTTTTTAGAGATAAAAAAGTACGTATAACCTACAGATTCAGCACTCATTGTGATCCATGCAGTAATATTTAACACAACCAGTGCTGTAAAACTCAAAATTTTTCCTCAGATTTGAATCTTTATATGTTATAATTATGTTCACATTACCAAACTGAATGTGAATCATTTGCTCCCACTTCAGAAGCTTAAGGCATACATGCAACTAATGAAAGAAGGAATGGCTCTCAAAATCCTTTCAGGCATCTTTTCAATCATCTCACTGTCTGCCTAATGAGAGTCCCTCTTAAAGACCCTCCAGTGTGCATTGTGGCGCTGTGTGATGAGTTCGGCTCTGGGTTTGGAAAAGGGGAGCTGAATATCAAACCTGCGCAAAGATAGAGACAGTTGACAGAGTGAAATTCTTCACGTTGCCGTAATGGGTATAATTACACAAAGAAAAGGGCTGTTAGGTTAAATTACCCGTAATATTCACCGTGGATAATGGCAGAAATTCAGAAGGTTAAATGACACCAGTAGCCGAACCCCTTTTGACATCAAGGTACAATTGAAAAGGAAATTATAACTGAGCTTTTACAGGCAAGTCCAATGCATGTTAGATGGTGAAGATTGGTTTGAAAAGACTTTTAAAAGGCCTTTAGAAGCTATTGTGAGGTGATGATTTAGTCTAAAAAGCACTGGCCGGTTAGATTGTTTCCAACATTGGAAGCTATTTGAAGCCCACTTTGAGTTCCAGGGATGTCTGGAAATTGTCCTGCTGAGTGCTACACCTACTCATACAAGAAACCACAGTGGGAAACGCTGAATAAATCCTTGCAATTAGTTGTTTCCATTGCCTTTTTCTTTCTTATTTCATGTTATTTCTTCAAAACAGACTTGTGCATGATTGGGATTTTTTATATATAATCCTTCAGTGGATACTATATTCTCTCTGGTTCAATCCCTGACCTTCACAGCCAGCAAACCGCCCAATTAGTGTATGGGCAGGTGAAGAGGCTTGCCCTGATCACCACGCAATTACCTCGAGTCATCCCACGAGCAACCGCCTACACAGCTGCATGCGGTGTTTGTCTAATGACCATGAAGAAAGAGGGGAAAAAAAGATCTGCTGTTATTCTGTATAGCTTTCTTACTGTAGTTGGTTCCCAGCAGTTGCACTTCCTTCATACATCTCAAATCAACTTGTGGCACACTTTCACTTCTCTCAACCTTAATTTGCAACAAGTTATAAAGTAAGTCGCCTCTCTGCCCTTTTGATTGCTGGGTGTTCAAAATGAGTGGTTTGATGAGCTCTCAGATTGGCACATCACACAGCATAATGCATGTTGAAGATTTGATATTTGCTGTATGTATTGAAAAAAAGCAAGACATGTGAGACATGACTCAGTTAAAATAGTGAAAATATCCATAAGTTTTACGAAACTTATGAAAACCAGAAAGCCAACAAAAGTATATGAGAACGATCAAGTAAAAATAACACAAACGTAAAAGTGTTGCATTCACCTGCAGCCAATGTTTCCCAACAATCGTCCGATAAAACCATAAAGGCTGATTGTTAAAGAAGTTGACTTTTAACAGAGGACTGTATCCCAGCATATGGCTAATTGAACAGAAGGGAAAAAGTTTGAAAAGGATGAACAAACAACAGATATAACGTGATGTGAAGCACATTGAAGAGATTAAGGAAATATTCACAAGGTGTGGAGTGCGGCTAGAGTCAGTCCTTCAAGAGCCAACACACACATGGACGCAGGACATTGGTTTCAGTTTTATATCCCTTGTATTAGACCAATCCTAAATTACAGATAGAGGAAAAAGAGCCTTACCTCAACTAAGGAGAAAAAGGACATTGTCCAAAGTCCTCTCTTGGGACTTTGGACAAGAGATTACAAAAAATGTGCATTTCATTCGGAAGTCAAGATTCCCGAGTCCGAAGGAAAAGTGGAGGGGTACAGACGTCTAGTAACTTGAGGTTTGATGGAAAGTTTCCACAGTCAGTGCTAATTCAGGAGCGATGTCATGCTAGAGTTGGTCAATCCTAACGTATTTAATCCAGTTTTAAGAGAGCCGTCTGTCAATGTATGTTTGATCCCTTCATGCTTCCTCCTGCAGACACGCTTTGTGTCATTGTTGTTTTCATTTTCCAGCAGGACTGTGCACCTGCCCACATAGCCAAAAGTACCAATGGCTGCTTTAATGACCATTTATCACTGTGATTGTTTAGCCAGGAAAAGTGGCCTGGGCTAAACCACATAAAAAAAAAAACAGGTTATGGTCAAAAGGAAGAGGTCACTATTAAAGAAACCTGGGCTTCATGAACACTTCAGCAAAACCACATAATTGCCTTCACTGATGCAACAGTTCCTGCAAAAGGTGCCCCCACCAACTAGCGATTAAATATAATGTACATTACATGGACATACTTTAGAGTAAACTTACAATTCTGTCATAAAAACATGTTAATAGACCTTGTACGATATTGCAATTTTATGAGAAACTGAATTTTGGGATTTGTTTTACTAGTTGTACGTCATAAAATATAAATGAAAAGAAATAAATGTTTGAAATGTACCACACTTTGAATGTAGTTGTTCTAGTCACTCTTAAATAAATTGCCATTTCGGTGATATTCTTATTAATTTAGGTGTACGAAAAGAAAAATGAGTTGTTATAAGCTACTTAGAGTAATACCTTTTTAGCAATAATGAAAGTGCAATGTCTTAAGGAGATGAAGAAAAGTGTGAGTGACATTATGTTTTATTCATCTTATAAAAACCAGAAATAGTTTTGAGAAATAGGCTTCTCAACAGCCTATTTTTCAGTTCCAGCAGATCGTGTACAGTAAAGCTAATATGCTCTCCCTGCTTAGTGCAACAAAGAAGTCAGGGAAAAAAGCTACAAACTTATAGCTTAAAGATAACAAGAAAAGAAATCTTAAAATTGGTCCCAAGAGTTGGTGGAAAGCATCAGAGCTAGATACGCTGGACTAAATGATTGTAAGTAACTAATCAGATTTGTTTCTAACTGAAAAGTGTTAGTGGTTTAACCTCTTAATTGACATGAGGACACAGATGTCCTTCTCAAACCTATTGCTGGTGTGTAAGAGTTTAGGGGGGATTGGTTAATTACTTCCTTCAGGAATGCTTCTGTTGCTAGGACACAATTGTGATCTGCAGCTGTAAGGTTACAGGGCACATGCCCTACATACTGTAGACTAACATCTCAGCTAAAACTGTGAAGAAAAAAAAAGTGAAAAAGTTAGCTTTTTTAAGTTTAAGACGTAGCAAACAAACTATACAACATATCTTTACATAGCTTCAATACTTTAGAAGCTAAGACAAAAATAAAGCTAAATTTAGTAAAACCTTAGTAGGTTTCAATCTAAATTTAGATGTATAATGGACATATGTACAGCTCCGTGGCTTTTGCTGAAGGATAAAAAGGATAAAATGTCAAGAAATTCCTACAAAGTCTGCTGACCTTTATTTCTAGTACATCAGATTCACTACAGTCGGCAGGTGTTAAACGGTATCTCTAAACGATCAAATTTTGAAAATGAACAGGAAAGATGCTGTGACAAAGTATTAGTTTATGTCTGTGCAGACCAATCTATCAAACTTATACTAACTCATTTTCTAAATTTTAAATTTAACCTGTTGTATTTTTTTTTAGCTTATGGGATAAATATCATATTGTATTGGGATAAAGTTTGCACAATTTTTCTGCTGTGAATGTGAAATTTAAGTATCTCCTAAAAAGAGAAATGAACAACAGAAGAATAACGTTGTCTGAAATGAGAGTGGAGAGGGAACGATGGAGAAAAGGGTAAAAGAGAAGCACATTGGTCTAAGCCATTGATTATTATAATACAGTTATAATTTGAGAGATTTTTGGTAGATTCAGATCCAGCTTTATTCAAGTCCCAAAAGGCCATTTAATGTTACAGCAAGTATATATAAGAAGTGGGGAAAAATCTATAAGAAGTGATAAGAAAATAACAATTATAAGAGCATACTTTTTATTTCCTATAATCCCCTTTTACATGATCTCATTGGAATAATATTTTCAACTAAATGATACACAATCCCAGTCAAACAGGCTGAAATTCTGTATTAGATAATAAATATAACATTTAAAAGAAGTAAAGAACACAGAGGAGAGTTAAGCAGTATGTACGGTTTTAGAAAGCAACAAACATACAGCTGCCAAAATGGATTGGATATGTGAAGCTTGCCAGCAGAAGCTGTTTTTATATAAGGCTTGATATTATCTTCACAGCAATGGTTTGACATTTTAAAAAGTACACTTTGTCATTGTGCAAACTTTCAAGATGAAGAAAACCATTTGAAACCTGCAGCCTTAAAAGCCCTAACAGTAGGGAGAAGAAGTCAGCCTGAAATCTAACAAAAAAAAGAAATCTACAAGAAATATTGGAACAAATATTTACCCTACATAAATTTTTTTCACATTTTACAAGTACAATGTATTTCACTCAGGTTTCATTCAGATACTATGTAACAAACCAACCCAAGGCAGCAGAAACATGGCTTGCAATTTCGTTTAAATAAAAACCTGAAATGTGGGGCAAACGTTTGTATTCACCTTTCCTCAAAAAAATATGCACTGATAAAACATTTGAAAGTCATGGATCATTTTCCATAATCTTAAAAATTGAATGTTGAATTACTTTGATCTGACCTACCACATTAAGTCTGGATAAAATGTGAAAAATATTCAATGAGTGTGAATATGCCTATGAGAAATCGTCAATGTCTGTTTGATAAAAGCCTACTGGACACAAACTGTCCTGGTCTTTCTACCCTTTAACAATTGTTATCAATATGTAAAAGGTGGAGGAAAAAAAGAAAGCATTCTTTAGAAGAATGTGTCCTCCTCTGCTCCTCCGTACCAAGGGGTGAGTCTTACTGCATAAGGCTTGGAGTTACACACAGGTTTCTCAGGTTCAAATTCCAAACAGGAGTCTAATGAGCTCAAAGACCCTGAGGACGACCCTGACCCTTCGTAAGCGTAAGTCCGAAGGCAATCAAATGGTGGGACATAAGGATCCTGATCGGCTTCTGCCAGTCTGTCCAGAATAAACTGCCTGAATACCTCGTCCTCCGGGCCAATGAGGTGTGACTCTCGGAACGACATCCGTATGCTGGCCCTGACTTCCTCCCTTTGCAGTTTCCTGTCCCTCCTCCTCGGATGGGGGCGCAGTGGGATGGGAGGCTGGCAGAAGTCCAGGCCGGGTCCCCTCTCTCCGTAGTAAAGCACCTTCTGGGAAAAGGTCTCAGGCAGCTCCAGCTCCTTCACCTCCAGATCCGTCCCCTCCTGTTGCTTACGCCTGTACCTCCTCACAATCAGCATTAGAACCGACAGCGCTGCAGACACAACACAGTGCGAGATCATTATAGTTAAACACCGGGGCATGAGCTTAACGAGCAGAAAAAAACAAAACAAAACAAAAAAAAAAAAAAGACAACATACGGTGCCTGATGGAGCATACATGAAAATAATAGCAACCAGATTTGTTTTCCTGCAACATGTTTTCCTACAAATATGGAAAAAAAAACATTGGTAATATCTTGCTTTTTTACTTCACTTCAAATATAAAGAATAAATTCCTTTATTCGCTCCATGTGGCACAGAATACTAAAAGAGCATTTATCTTCTTCTCCTACTGTTTTAACAGGTTCTTGTTCTCTGAGAAGTGTTAGCATAGCGGGTTTTGTCATTAATCTTTCATGTGATGGGCAAAGGGAGGACGCAAAGCAGCTAAGGTCATAATAAAGCTCTTCACTATGCACACCCATCAGTGTCCCAGGATGGTATTGGTACTGATGTATTGCAACCAATACACTCATTACCTGGCATCATTGCACTGCACGCTCCAGCATTGTAATTGTGTGTTAAAGGCACGCTGGTGAGTTAAAAAAAAAAAAAAAGGTGGCTTCAACAATGAAAGCGGAAATTTGTTAATGAAAACCCTGCTGTTTCATATACTTGCCAAATGGTTGTCAGGTGGAAGTGCTTTAGTTCACATCTGCTGAAAAAGAGGGACTTTATGAAAACAACATTTCAGGAAAAACATGACTTAATTTTTTTTTTATGCTAGCAGTTTTATTTTCTTTTAAAGTGTTTTATGGTTTGTTTACCAATGAGATGCCTTGAAAATGTGTAGTTTAGACTCTTCTATCACTTATCTATGTCACCATGTAACACATTACCTTACTGCAGGCCCAGCAGCTATTATACACCCTCTGACAAAGAACTAGCTGTCATCTCTTTGCAAAAGGTGCTTCTGCTTAGTAGAAAATGTCTGAGCCTTAGAGCAAAGCAGATGTTCTGGTAATAGCGACAGAACCGAACATGAACTCCTGGAATAGAGGGAGCTCTTCACATAATGGATTATGTGGGGGTTTTTAATCTGCTGCCACCCAATCATATTAATGTTTGGAAGTGTTACCAGCCGACATCAAACAAAACTAATTTTGAAAGTGAAGTGGATTTCAGACAACCCGGTTCAAATGTGGGTTGTCTACATTTGAACTGTCACCTTTTGATTGCATTTTTTTCTATAATTGGTTGAATACATCAAAATTATTTCAACTCGTTTCAATCCGAGCTGAGAACAGAATTTTAAAAATGATCTACTAAGATGTATAAAGTGTGCACACACTAAATCTAATATTTTGGTGAAGCATCTTCTCATTTAATTAGAGAAATTAGTTTTCTTTAGTTCACAACCAGCATTAATCATAGTGAGTGTCATTAACCTGATTTGAGGCTCAGCTGTCCACAATAGGATTTTTATGACATTTGATCTTTTGCATCCTTTAGGTAAAGCTGCAGCTTGCAAAGAGGTGACAAAAGATCCAAAGGATTTCAATTTGCCAAGATGTCCGTCAGTAAAAGACTATGAAAAAATATCCACATCTTACATCTGTATCATGGTAGTGAACAAGGTATCATGAATATTAGAAGTGGAAGGAGTATTGGAGTATTGGAGAACCTATAAATATCAAAAATTTCTCAATTTGCTGGAACCAAGCTTGGTCTTCATCACCAAAACTTAGTAACACGCAGCAGATCGGATATATTTTACTCAGTTTTAGATGTCTACATAATATGAAAATTCGCTTGCTGTGATAGAGGGCAAAGACTTTAATTATGTTGTCTGAATCCAGGGTCCGGGAGTTCTTTTTGCCAGGTCACTGTTTAAATTGTTCCTGTTGTTGTTCCTCAGGTAATTTTTTATATGTTTTTTTCCAGTAAGAAAAAACAGAGAAGCTGCTCTTGCACCTCACTAACAAGAAGGATAAAAGATACAGATATGAACTTATACAAGTTTAAAACATGCTTCTATGAAATGCCGGATAACATATAAAAATCCCAGAGCATTGTTACTGATATTTCCTTTCCAGTATCTGACAAACCTGATGGAGCTCTGCCTCATAGCTCTCTATCCTGACTACATAGTGACGCAATATAAGCAGAATACATTGTTCGTCCAAACTTTGCAGAAACCTCTCTGTTGAGCAAACAGACATGATTTGTCTGCCTGCATATCACCAGGCAGTTCAATGCTAGTATCACTATGTCAGTTCATTATTATCTGAAATTTGGGTGGGGAAAACCTTTTCATTTTCTTGCAAACTCTCCTACAGTAGCTTTACTACTGATGATGTGTTCATCATCATTTCCTATCCTCTGAAGTTTTGCTATTGTTGTTAATTCTTAACGATTTTAAAATCGGTTTAATTAAAAGTATTAAATAAATCAGGATGCCACATGGCTCAGTGGTAGAACATGCAGGCACACCATATTCAGAGGCTAGAGTTCACAGTGCTTCTGTCCCCGGTTTGATTAGTGGAACCAAATGTACTTGTTGCTGCATGTCCTCTTCTTCTCTCTTTGCCCCTCTTTCTGTCTACCTCCTATTGAATAGAGGCCACTGGTACAGCAAAGACCTTTAATAAAAAATAATCACAATCCAATTTTAAAACATTGCTAGTGTTTGCAGGGATTGGGTCCATAACCCCCAGTGAAAGACTAAAATGCACAAATTCTTGAGACCCCTTATCGAGAAATATTTATTTTATTAGCTCAAATGTCAAATATACCTTAATATGCACAGTGGAAAGTAGTACTAACTAGCTTACATCCACTGTCTTCCCTATCTGGGACCTCGGCTGGACCTCAGCTGGGAGGTCCAGCCCATCAGTAGCAGAGTAGCCCTGGATTGGCTACTCTGCAAATGTCAGCCAATAGTGTTTCAAGTAGCATTGTACCTATGTATTTCAGTTCCCCACGCTGCATTTTTCTTAAAGTATTTTAGATATGCTCTATGAAAAAAATATTGTACAATCAGGCAGATAGAAAGATCAAAAGAGCTGAAGGATTGTCCAACATGTACTAGTACTATCCTCCATATGTCTGGAGTAAATACTGAAGCAGGAACGCATTTAATCCAAAGAAATCCTCTGAGCCTACAATCACCCAAAACCTCGTTGGAGGATGTGCTGCGGTCTGATAAAACCAGACTTCAACTTTTGGGCCACTATTCCAAATGAGTATTTTTGGCTCATCATGCATCACTAAAAGAGCAACATACCTAAAGTGTTGACTAGTGTGTCTTCAGATGAAACCACAGTAGAATTTCTCAAGGTAATTTCAGTTTTGATCAAAACATGTTTGTTGATCAAAAGCTGGTACAGTGTGTGTTTTAAGGATGTGCTCACTTACATAACAGGGTAATTACTTCTTTTTTCATTTTTATTTTTTTCATATGATTAATCATTGTTCACCTTTTCATGGCACAAAAAAAGCTGACATTTTATGAGGGAGTGGTAAGATCACAACTATGTTCGCAGATGGAATGGAGTTAATCATGGTGTCTCAAATAATTGAGAGATTTTTTTTTTTTGATTCATACCCAGTCGGTCAGTCTGCTCCCAAATGTTTAAACAGCTTTCAACATGGCAACTGATCACAACAGACTGTTTCTTCATCTGATCCATTATCATCTCCACATCTACATCTTTCTTCCCATAGAATATAAGCCAATTAATGGTTTTCATTCCTTAAAAACAGGTGTAGGCAGTTTCACCCTTTGGCATTTATGCCTTTTTAGTCATTTGAGATCTAAATTGTACAACCACGAGACAGAACCACCTAAACAATAACACTGTGTCAAGGTCACTTGGAGACACAATCTGTCATTATGGCAAATAATTGATCCTCAAACTATTTGTAGGTCTTTCAGGCTTTTCTATACCATCATATTAATATGTAATGGTTTATTTGAATGGGTATATTAAGATTCAAGAAACACTGCTGACCTGAATAATTCAGCTAGCCACTAATTAAAATTAACATGGGTAAAAGTCTCAAGGTTGTTTTGTTATTTTTTTTCAATTTAAATTCCTATTTCAAATACACACATTTTGAGAATGCTGTTGACCACAGGGGGAGCCTATGAAGAAGCTTTTATACATTTTATGACATGAGTGTGCATTAAAATGTATAATTACAATTTTAATTTCAATTAATTATTATTTTTAACACTTTTGATAAGCTGATATTCATCTCATTAATAAACAGATTTAAAAAGTTGGAAATGCAAAACAAACGGCAACAAGATTAGATATGACCAATGACATGTTGTGAATTTGAAAAATTTGTAATAGCACAGAAAACAAGACAGGCGGAAGAGCTGAGTAAAACCCATTTGAAGGAAGTAATCTTGTCCATTCAATAATCAGTCAAAAAGTAAATGAAAACCTGTTTCACAAATGACAAACAGTGCAAAACTGGATCTCCTGGATATTCATGTGACAGATCTCCTGCCTGACACAGTGGTAACTTCATTGCTACATGACTTCAAGAACAGTGAACATTGACTTTCACTTGTTAAAAAGAAGTCATCATCACGTCCATTCACACTTACCAGTGAGAGTGACCAGGCAGACTAAAATCCCTATTAAGGTTTGCATGCTGACCCCGGAGAGAGCGAGAGCCTCGACCCCCGCAGTGGGACAATGGCCAGCTGGGAGGCAGCTGCAGACGCCGATGGTCAACGTGGTGGTGCTGGAGAGGGCCGGGGTGCCGCTGTCGGTCACCACCACAGGAAGCAGGTACTGAGTCTGATCTTTACGTGTGAAAGTGCTCCTGCGCGCCACAATGCCTGCTGTGTTATCTGGAACGATGTCAAGAGTGAAAGACAATTTTTAGTAGCTGCTCCTCCATGTGCGGGTACCTAAAAAAAGAGGATCACAAGTGGGTGGGAAAACCTAATACGACTTAAAATTTGAAGTCAGATTTTTCTGAAAGATCAATGCAAAGATAAAAAGAAAAATCAGTGTTCATTGCATTTCTTTCATTTAATTTGACCACTGAACAATAACTGACATAAAATAAGCTGTGTGGCACATAGTAATGCACTTTCTTTAATGTTCATTTTCTTGAGTCATTGTTTATCTGCCTGTCGCTGTCCGGACGGCTGTCTGGTGCTCGCATGGCTAATCACCAATTCACTGCACCATTATATGTTTCATTGTAGCTTATTTAATACATTGAAAAATACTTTACTTTCCACTGATATGTTTCTAATCCTACTGTCTCTATTTAATGTAAACCTTCAGAAACAGTTACAGTTCTCTGACTAACAAAGCAAAAACCTTCATTTACTTTCTCGAGCAACGCACAAAGCTAGAAAACTACTCATCTTAAGACACTCAAAAATTTACGCATGTGAACAATATTAAGAGTGCAGCAGTCGTTGAGTTATATTAAGCTAAGCTAACAAACAAATCTGTCTTTTAAGCAATCAAAATTCAATCATAGAGGTCGGTCTGAAGAACTTTTTTTTTCAATTCCTAATGAATAATTTGGCCTGGTAATTATCATAATCAAAAATACTTTATTATTATTAACAATAATCATAGCATATTCTGATGATTTAATTAAGTAGAAAGAAAACCAAAGCAAAGGCTTTCTCTGTAAACTTCTACAGCTAGCAGGAGAAGGTTTATAATTAAGAAATTAAACATTCGGAATAGTAGTTTAACTTTTTTCTTCCCAAACGTTTTGGGTCTTTCAGAAGTTTCAAGAAAGGGGTAATCAGGCGTTTTTGATGTCGACAGGTAATGTTAAAAAAGGGGAAAAGAAAAGGATTATTTTTCAGAATCTGTACTTCTTAAAATTAATATATCAATGAGGCGGAGGGGAAAAAAAGTAAAAATAAAAAATTGCAATTGCTTCACACAAAATCTACAATCCAAACAAGAGTCTTTATTTTGGTCTCCTTGGTTCAAAATATGTGCTTAGTGTCGTCTGTTAATTACAGAGCTTAATTCCATCTATAACAGCATGCAGTTTATGTCACATTACCCTTTAAAGGATAAACTATTAGTTTTCTTCAAGGTATTCTTTTGTCAGGAAAAGTCAAAATCTATTTACAAAGTTATGCCTTAATGTCATAACTTCTGCATATTGGTAAATGATGACATCTTTTGAAAATCAATTTCTGACCATTTAGGAGGTTTAATAACTGCTGTTTAAAATATTTTTCAGTTGAGATAATTCTCAAGCAACTTCTTATTTGTGTCTCCCACTTTCAGCTCAATCTTCTTCTACTGATGACTCACTGACTGAAATCTTCCTCCTCTTAAAGAAGACAGAGACTGAGAAACTGTCAACTACCAGTAGTTCACCTGTCAACTACCAATGACAGGTGAACTACTGTATCTGCTGCCTAAAGTTCAAATTAATCAATCAATAAGTTATGACCACTAAGTTATGACTCAATTAATGAAATCCAATAATTCAGATAGGAGGTTCTTTGGAGGAAATGCATACAAACTGATCACATTTTTTACTGGTGGGCAGAGGTGGGCACTGTAGCCTTAAGTCTTCTGCAAGAAATGTCAGGAATGTTCATAATGACATTTCTTCTTCCTAGAAGAATAATTACAGATTTAATTTATGCCAAATGTCCCTGCAAAAAGACTAAGTCACCCAAGAGCTCATTTGCTCAACTTCATGGAGGACTTATTCAAACTGCCACCAAAGTTTGTTGCTTAGACTGAAGCTAAAACTGCAATCAGTTACATTTGAAACTATTTAGCGAAACACCAGGTTTTTTATTCAAATCAGACTCTTTAAATGTACATTTGTTGCATGTCTGCAAACAACTTACTGCTAGGAAGCTCAGATTGCAAGCAGAGATGAAAAAAAAAGAAAAAAAAAAAAAACTAATTTGGCTCTGTCCAAAGAAGAAAAATGTACCTGCAGCTTTTATGCTCTGTTTCCACACAGCTTAGTATATTGTCCATAAAGATGGAGTACCTTACATCCAGTCTAAGGAAATGTATTTTTTTATAGGTGGCTGAATACTTAACAGGGACACCTTATTGGAAGCAGGCCAATATTGTTGTTGTTGTTTTTCCCTGCAGATTTAACAAAATTCAGACTGTGTGAATAAAATGAACCAGTGAGATTGTAACATGAAATAAATGAAACCTCCAGGTGTCTTTCCGCCAAACTGTGTTTTACCAGCATGAGCTAATGAGCAGTTAGCTGGCATGGATGTTAACAGAGCGTTCTTTGGAAAAAGAAGCTAAAATGTATTAACTCCCTAAATCTTATTAAATAAACAGCATCCCTATGAAGTCTTGCAACCTGGTGTAGCTGGAGAAGTAAAGCAAATACGAATGAGCCACAAGAGCGGTAAGCTGAGCTTGTGGCACCATATTCAAAAAGACTCGAGGCTGTAATTAATGTCAAAGGTGGATCATTAATTATTAAACAAAGGTTGTAAAAACTGACATAAATGTGATTTCATGGTTTTCTATTTTTAATAAATTAGCAAAAATATGTTTTTTCCACATCATCATAATGGGGTAATTGTGTGAAGAATTTTGAGGAAATTGATTAAGTTAATATTATTTGGAATAAGGCTGTAACACAAAGTGTGGAGAAAGTGAAGCGCAGTGAATACATTCCAGATATACTGTGGAGCTTTGGACTTCAACGAGACCTTCAGGATTTGCTTTGTGATTTTTTTTATTTTTTTTCCCTTTTAAAATCAGAAGTGTTTAATAGCAAAAAACCCAACTTCCATCTGCATTTGAAATGTTGTGCTTATTGAGTATTTTCAAGGATTTGTGTCAGGATCAACATCCTTTAATTTTTGATTAAATTCAATACTCCGAATCCAATGTGGGAACAATGTTGAATGTTTTATCAGGCGAGGCGAGCAGTCAGTGATTGTCTATTCAGACAAATTATGTATCTGCAAGACTTCTATAAACAGAATCTGGCTGGATGTTTAATCCAGTCTTAATGCAACTGAAGGAAACCGTGGGATAACAGATAGATAAAACACAATCTTGATGAAGCAGCTTTCTTAAATAGCAATAAAACACTAATTACTAGCTATTACACGACAGATTAGTTAACTGGAGGACAGTGAATTATCTGGGTTAGCACTACTGCAAAATCTATGAACCCATTATACAATTCTAAAAGTATTATTAGCTGCCTTTTCAATTAAATGTAACCTTGATTATCTCTGATGGTGAAGTTTGGATTGATGCGCTCCTGAGGAACCATGGAGTAGTAGAAGTGGTGCTCCTCCACAGCCTTGTCTGGGTCCACAGCACTGAGAAGATGAATGAGCTCAAGAGACACAAAGGGAGAGGAGAAAAATAAGCACCGCAATTACTAAAGCACAAACATAATATAATACAATGCATTGGGTTTGCGACTACCTATTCATCTTCTTTTTGAGAAATAAAAAATAAATTAAATTCAGCTGCTGGTACTTTAATGAGTGCATCTGGTGCACAAATATGAAATGTTTTCATGATATCACAGAAAAGAAAACAGGATAAAATGAATATGTTCTTGTGTGACAAAGCATTACACCATATTCTAACACCTTTTGATTATAACATTGCCGCAAAGTAAATCCTGAACATGAGCGCATCATAATGTACATACTTCTCCTGCTTGTGTGCCCTCGCAGATATATGGCTGGTAATCCCTCGCAAGCCTTGGCACGTTGTCGTTTACGTCCAGCACGGTGATGAACACCACCACCGAGGAGGATAAATGGTTTTGCACTGCAGCAGTGAAGACAGACATCTCCTGAAGTCCACTGGGTGCATGTATCACAGATGCTTTGTGAAAGCTGTGGCAAAATAGCACTTCAGACTGATAAATGCTTGGTGCTCTTAGAACACGACTGCGCTGCACAATGAGGATTGCTGAGCAGAACCGGAACATAATAATCAATGGATGCTATTGAATGAACCACAAACTTCTCAAAACCGAGCGTTTTGCCCTGAATATTAAACAGTATGTGTAGTCAAAAACACTGAATATCACCCTGAGAACATTTAGCTGAAAATGGTGATGGGGAAGCAGAAAAGAAGATGGTTTGAACCTGTAGAAGCAGCAACAATCCTAAACATACAGCCAGAGGAAGAATGGATGGTTTACATCAAAGAATATTCATGTGTTTGAATATCCCAAAGTTTGAGCTAAAATTCAATTGACGATCCAAGGTGATATTAGATAATTAAAGAATATTTCTGTTCTTTATGTAATCTGTCTAAGTTTATGTTGTTTTGCAATGAATAATCTGTCCAGCTGACCTCAGACAACCAAGTGATCTATGTTTACTTTGCATGGGAGGTTAAAGAAAAGACTTTTCAGAAACACCACCATTGTGTGCTTCATGTTAAATGCATAACTCTCTTTAAGGATGAGAACTATCCCAGTCAAATTGTGCTTAGCAACCAGTTGTGCAATTTTTCAGAGTGATAAACCAAGCTTTTATTTCCATCCTACCTGAAATATGAACTATAATTAATTTCTTAATGGACGGAAATGCTTCAAATGGAAAGAGGCACATCATAACTTTACAGGTGCATCTTTTATAAACTCATGTTTCATTCATAGAATGTTTGTATGTGAAATAGTTTGCGAACAGTAACATTATAATATTAATGTGTTTCTTTCTGTCTAAATTTTAATTGCAAAATTGTACATTTAAAGAAGAAAAGGCTCAGGTTCAAATCATTCATCTTTCAAGAAACTTAAAGCTTCAACTGAAATCAAAACTTGTTCACTACATGCACAAGCTTCGAATGGGAATGAAAATAAATGTGCCGCGGCTCTATCAACAAGATCCAAATCAAGAAAACGTCCTTACTGGTTTCCTTGGCTTCAACGCTCATGTTGTGCCAGTCTGCAGTTTCTCGATCCAAAGCCTTCGCGATAGCTATGGTTCCATTGTTTGGGTCTATTTTGAAAGCGTTGGTGGCATCGGTCTTTTTGTCGATTGAGTATCTGGAGGAGACAAATTCACAGAAATGGCACATTTAACAAGGAAGGTTGGTTTCTGGGCAAAGAAGACGTTGCAAAACCGCAGGGAAATTAATTAGAGAAACTGCTCATTTTTGTATCTGTTGACAGATATCCAGCAAAGCAAGTACACACACAAGCTAGTGAGAGAAAAGTGACAACAAAGTGGTGCAAGGACATAGCACCTTACTGATAACAGATTTGTTTATGCTTCCAGTCAATATAAATTGATTTTCATTTTTAATTAGCAACCCTTGTTTTTCTCAATGATATGTATAACTGAAGAGTAAGTTATAAAACAAAGAAGAAACATAAAAAAAACAAAAAAAACATGGAATTTAACAGCATTTTGGATGACAATGGATAACTTAAATTTTCAGACTTTATTCCTTAAGATAATGTTTTTAGTTTTATCCATCTATCTAACCATCCATCCATCTCAAGTATTATGTATGATAATGCATTGCAAGAGGTTTTTATTTTTGAAATAATCTTGTTCAAATTTTAATTCCAGTGCATCCAAAGTATATGAATGCTCTATGTTACATCTGAGACAGACAGAGATTGAAAGTAAACCACAGACATGGAAATGAATCATATGTTTGTATTGGCTAGGATGTTAAGAAGACCCTTACAGAATCACCTGAATTTGCTTTCAGACAAGTTTTTGCATGCTTTCTGAATCTTTTCATTGTTCAGAGGACGGTGAACTCCCTGATTTATTCATTGATTTAATATGGTTGATTGCCCTGTCTATATCATAGTTGAGTTGTCTGAATAATTGTCCACCAACTTCCAATCATCACTGTGGTGAGAGAATTTTTTATTTTTTTTTCCTAGAGCATTGTCTTTAAAATCATCATACATTTAACTCTTATCTGACTTTAAGGTGACATCATTTCTGTGCACTAATTCAAAGAAGGTCTGGACATGGCAAACTTAATCATATTTACTGGAACTCTGGAAACCCCTAAAATGTCAGCCTGAATTTATTAATCAATGAAACACTGTCACCGGAGGGACAATAATAGACGCTGCGCTGAGCATGATATGCAGCATCTGCCACTCTTAAGCTCTGCTGAGATGGACTACAGGCAGCGCTTGTACGGCTGTCTCCTCTGCAACGTGCCCCACTTGCAAATGACGGCAAATCTCAATTCCATATGCCACCTCGTACGGTGCTTTATTACATTCGCACGTTCTCTGCGACGTCGCTTTGCGATAATACCGCTGCAATAGATAGAAAAGCCCGTGAGGTGCGAAAAAAAAAAGAAATGTCATGATTTATTCAGGAGGGCTCATTTCCCACTAAAGTATTATGAGATAAATATGGCCATGTTCTGGGTATCCAGAGATCAAGGAGGTAGAAATGGATGCAGCAAGCCAGTAAGGCTGTTTGAAATGGAATGATTTTTCACCCTGTGGAGGAAGCTGTCTCCAGGTGTTTCAGTTTGGGTGTCTAACCCGTCATTATCATGCCAGTTGTTGGATGCTGGATGGCAGATGCCCCCCACCCCACACCCCACTCCTGCTCACACTACCTGATGGGATTGTTGACTGTGTCACTGTCTCTGGCGCTAACGGTGCCAACCACTGTTCCCACTGCTGCATTCTCGGGAATCTTCCACTCATAGAGCGCTGAGAGGAAGACAGGCGGCTCGTCGACATCCTCCACAAAAATCTTCAGCGTCGTCCTGTCGCTGAACTCATCCAGAGGCAAAAACCGAGTGTCTGGGTGGTTGTTAGCTGCCTCTACCACCATCATGTAGCGTCTCTTGGATTCATAGTCCAAAGGCTGTGAAACAATAATAAAAATAAAAAAAATCTAACATTTCACAACAACAACACAGGTCTTTGCTTTTGATCAACTTTTCAATCAGGTTTCCCCAACTTGTGCTTCAGACAATTACTCCACTGGTAGTAAGACCTGTTTAATGATGTTCAGCAATTGTCAATGAGCTCCAAGCTGTGAGAACACTCTTAAATAATGCTATGGTTTTGAAAAGCATTAAGTTGCGACTAATAGGAAAACAGCAGGCGAAACATTACCACACGCTCAAAACGATTCATAAACAAAGTCAATATTTATTTTCCATTTCATTGTGTTTAAGTAGAAATCTCCTGCCTGTCATGAAAAGCAACAAATTACTTACAGTGTCTGTGCTGGAAAACAATTCTGACTCATTCTATGTTAATTGGAAAAAAATAAATACAGCTGCATATTGTCCAGAAAAAAGAAAAACAAACCACCATTCTCCGACTACTACTTCCTGTTGTCTTCTTCGACATTTTCTCCAGTAGAAGCATTTGGCTGTTGATCACGTGACTGATATGATGTGAAAAAGTATTTTCATTGCAGTTTTGCAAAATACTCCTATTTCAATATAGCTGAAAAACCACCTCATTCTAGAGCAAAAATGTTATCAAAAAACAACAATGTAAAAGACTCATTTATGACTTAGTTGTAACAACTTCCATCAAGATGGATTGATGATTTACTAGTACATGGGGGTGTTTACTTTAGCACATTAAGCCAGGTTGGTTTTTACCCTTACTTAATAAAGTTGTTTACCCTAATTAATAAAGTTATTGTTTTTTATTCTTTATCTTATTTGTGATTTGATCCTTTTTGCCAGCATGATCTCGTTATTTTAAGCTTTCCTGGGGGCAAACCTTGGAAAATGCATGAAGTCAGTCTGCGAAATGTGTTTTCTACCTGCAAACAAAGTCACAGAGTCACTGCAGGAGAAGATATGAGCAGTAATAGCCTGGTGTTTTCAAAGCTGGACTTAATAATTTACCAGACACAGTAAAGATGGATGGTTAGAGCAGTGAAAAGAACTATACTGAAGGAAAAAAGTGTGCACAGTCTTAAACTCTTTTATATTACTGAACTTTTACGAACACCTGCATTTCCAAGAAAAAAAATTCAGTAGTAAAAACCAAGGTTTTCTTCTGCACCACTCTATGACAACCATTTGTAAATTCCAGCAGAATGTGAGTTGTAAAGTGCAAGGGCAAAATTTGGAATGGTAAGTTTGCCTGAAGTAAACATAAAACTGAACCTAGCTTCATTAGACCGTATTATTCTGTGCAACAATATAATAACAAAATAATAAAGATTGGACTGTTATACAGTAATAATTGTGAAAAAAAAGACTGCTTTTTTGGATCACACACACAGATATATTTTTCACACTTTATGTGTGACTTAATGTGGAAACCAACATATTAGGGTTTTATATGCAAGTCAAGCAAGTATTTGAGTTACTGCTAGTCAGGCCTAAAGAAAAGTAAAGCTAGTTAAAACTATCATCATCTTGTGAGAGTATAACATGAGACAAATGGAGAGAAAGAATCAGATTGTTTTCAGGTCTGAAATTAGGTTTCAGCCCTGAAAAACACAAAACGTTGTACTTTTTAAAATAAGTAATTAAAGCAGAAATGAGCAGCGTAATGAACTAAGCTGATCATATCCTTGAATCCACTGCAGAATAAATGTGTTTACAACTGATGAAAGCTCCTAATGCTATGATGCTGAAAAGATGCAAATATATGACGAAAATAACTCTAAACTTTGCAACCAGAAAAAGAGTACACTTACATGTACCCACGGATTAGACTCTATTTTCTGCTGATCCATGCAAAAACGTTACCCTAGCTTTCTAAATCTGATTAAAAATTCATTTTGATTGAGCCAGACTAGGTCAGTCCGATCTGATTGTGGTGTTTACATGACGATCTTCTTACTACTGATTGGGCTATTAAGCTGATTATAGATAGTCCATGTAAACACAGCTAATGAGAAATGAATCACTGATGGAAGGAAAACATCCTTCCCCAGATCTTTAAATACACCACTGTCAATAAAGCATTTAGATCCTTAAAAGTATCTGAATTAAAGTTAGCTGAGAGATTCACATTACTGTGGGATAATATGTGCAGACTTTCATTAGTACTGATTGCCCACCATACAGCCCTTCAAAGAAATACCCAAAGAAAAATCGAATGCATTCTATTCATTAAATATGAATGCATTTTTTTTTCTACTGTCTTAAACATTTCAAATGCGTCCAGTTGAATGAACTCAGACTTTGCTGCATTTCATCAGTTCAAAAATCAGCTACAATTTTAAACATCTTTGGAGAGGTTTATAGGATGTTGTGGTTCTCCTTATTATGGAGTATGAGAGAGTGATGGAGTTTCCTGTTATGTCTCCTTTGAGCATTTACAAAATATGTGTGGAGCAGTCGTGTTAGTTCATTATCATGATGGCAACATACAGAATCTAGGTCGTTGGTGTGGGGATCGGCTGGTAGCAGCAGTAATCTACATGTGTTGGTCATTACAGGTTTTGAAAGAAGAGTGGCCAAGACTAGAAACCATCATGCAAAACCCTGCACTGGAAATAATAGAGACAGGGCTACTATAGGAATCATGTTGTCCCTCTTCTTTACCTCTGTGGTAAGATAACTGAAGGAATATTACCACAAAGTTAAAACAAGTATTCCAAAATACTTGTGCCCCATGTCAACAAAAGTCAAGCCATAGAAAAGGGATCCTAGCTGTGAGGGAAACACACAGCTAAGAATTTTTAAAAAATCTGCTTTTCCTGATGTTGCAGTTCAAATATGAAAATAATCTGCCACACTGTCAGAGACAACCTAGCATCATACAAATACATAATATTCACAGCTTCATGCTTTAGAGCCTTGATGAGATCAGTTCCGAGTGATCAAAAGAAGACACAAAACCTTTGGATTTTCTGGGATTTGGCAAAAATATAAAATGTCTTGTCACAACAAGTTTTTGGCATACTCCCATTTTCAAAAAATAATAATGTTTTGGGAGCAAGGTTATGGAGTTTACAGTGTTCTGCTGCATCAAAATGTTTACTTAACTTTCGCAATTTGGCATTTTTTTTTTTTTTTTTACTTCCGTTGTATTTACCGATTAATCAATCACCTGGAAATTTAATTTAAATGATCAATGATTGGTTACACTTGGGCAGCTACTTCATCAGAGAGTAACTCAAGCTCTCAGTTTTACAGCATTTTCAAGCACCTGACATGGTGAGGTGAGCAATGCTTTAAGACGGCAAAAAAATGTAGAAAAAACATAATGTTATTATTGATTCATTGCTGCGATATTTTAGTGGTGGGCCCAAATAAATCTGTGACAATGTATTTGGTGATAAAATTTGGTATGAGTGTCAAATACATATACTGTGATCCCAAACCATTATTTTTCCAGGATAATATGTATTTCTACACCACTGGAATACAGAGAGGATATGCAATAGTGTGACAGAGATATTAGAGTGCATCCTAGGGCAGATGTAATATAGGTGGTGTCACGGTTGTCTTAACACCTAAACATAGGTTTTCAATTTTAACCCAATAGACACTTGTTTGAACAGTCTTGGAGGTATTACAGACCATATGGCAGTCTAAATCCAGTGTAAAGGGCAACCAACTATTCAATGAATTTACAGAATATTTTTTTCTTAAAGTCACAGTCACTTTCTGACAAAGAAGAAAGAAAAAGAAAAGAAGGAGTAAAACATTTTCTCATGGTAAGATAACTGGCATAACGTAAACGTATATATTAAGCAAAGATGCTTATTTCAACCATGGCCAAGTGGCAATGAAAAGGAAATGACTACAAATATCCACAGCTGATCTACAAGAGCAGGGCTTCCCCCAGTGTATTATAAGCATGGTGGTTTCTTGAACCTCTTAGTGTTCTCTCTGTCTAGATCAACAACCTTTTAGTGGATATTTGGGATATTGTCAAAAAGAAGACAAACAATGCAGGTGAGCTAAAAGTTGGTATCAAAGCAACCTGGGCTTATATTACTACAGACTAATCGCCTCCATTCCAGGCAGGATTAATGCAGTGAAAAATGAGGCCATATTTCACTCCATGTGTAATTAACCTATAAAATATATGAGTTTCCATTATGAAATGAGTGGCAAAAAATCTGAAAGGTTTTCATTAGATAAAATTCTTTTGAGATCTACCTGTAAATGTAAAGCAAATTGCACATATACTGTACGTACCATTCCCAAAATAATCACTCCTTCCTGTGTCACTGGGTCTGTTTCAATGATAAAAGTGGAGTTTTCTTTCAGGTCATCTTCCAGGCTGTATGTCATTTTGGCATTACTGCCAATGTCTCCATCTTCTGCCATGATTCTACCCACTGTGGTCCCAATGGCTGCATTTTCAGGCAAAGCAAAAGTGTACACATCTATGGAAAGAGGAGAGGTATAGATATGTTTTAGTGTTACTTTATGCCTTTGGAAGTGCAAGTCAGCTTATGATGGATTGACCACATTTTATGAAGTCACAACAACAAACTTTGTTGTACTTTAAAGGTTTTTATGAGAAAGTCCAAGACAAAATTTCACACGGGTGTGAAGATTAAAGAAAGTCATGCATAGTTTTCAAAATATTTTACAAAAAAGAAAGAAAAAATAGTGACACTACCAAGAGGTCCATAAAAAGGAGGAGCAGGAGAAACTGCGGTACAGGTGGTTCACTCTATAAAACTGGCCTTTATGAAAGACTGACAAAAAAGAATGCCACTGGTGAAAGTGGGGCCACACCATAAATAGTGACAATTGCAATAGTGTACAATCCACACACTGTGTATGATTTTTTTAATATTGTGTAAGAAAAACTCGTAAGAAGTTCAATTTGCAAAAATGCCTCAAGTCATGTAGGGGATACAGCAAACATAGTAGAGGATGCTTTGGGCAGAAGAGAAAAAAAATAATTTCCAGCCTACATGCAAAACACTACACATGGAGAAATTACAAACCAGCCAGTTCACCTTGAACATTTTCATAGTGAAATGCGGTGGTGGCAGCATTATTATCTTGGAACGCTTTTCTTCAGCATAGACAATCAGGTTTATCACAGCTAGTGGGAAGATAGATGGAGCTAAATACAGAGCAGTCATAGAAAAAAAAAACTATTAAGACACTGCAGAAGACTTGACAGGGATGCAGGTTCACTTTCCATCTGCACAAGCATACAGCCAGAGCCGGTTGATCTAATGGTTTAGATCAAGGCTGTTGATGTATTAGAATGCCTTCATCCAGATTAGAGAATCTGTGGTTGTAACATGAAAAAGTAATAAAAGATGGAGGGGTATGAATGCTTTTGAAAGCTACTGTAAAATGCAACAAAATATTTATCCAGTAACATATTGTTTACAGAAGGTGACTGTAAGTTGTTAATAGCCAGAAAAAAAGATTCTGCCGGCTTCTAAAGTGATATGAGAGAGAGAACATTGGAGTAGATAGTCAATTTGTGTCAGTCCCAGATAAATTGTGGCAAACCCCATATAATCCCAGCCTAACTCTAATAAGAAGATGAGAAAATCTGATTGTGTCTTCGAGCGGCTCCTTTTTGAGGGACTGGCACTACTGGGAGCAACTCAACAGGCAACCAGCTGCTCCTGGAAAAAAAAAAAAATAGCCCTGCTGATAATAATTTGCAATTATGTGACAATGCAGAGGGCACAGTTCAAAGTGAAGTGCAGCCATCTAATATTAATAAGGCTGTTTTCACCAAACACAGAATCCATGGGATACACCGGCTCCTGCTATGAATTGGGATGTGACATTAATAGTTAAAAGCTCAATCCTTGCTGGCTCTTTCCTGCAGAATTGATTTCTTCCCACTGCAGTCGTTTAGTAAGGTTTATCCCTGAGAAGGCTCAGTTTGTTTCCAAAGGTCATGACAAATGTCCTTTCATGTGTGAATGATTAAATTCAACCAGCATGTGGCACATGTACGTGTGCACACACATCCTTCGACTATCTGCTTTTTAATTTTGGGCCTGCGGCTGAATGCCACGATGTGCACAGTCAAACGCAGCGCCAGCAGCAACAGCCGCCCACCCGAACCAGAGGACCAGGATCAAATAAATACCTTGTAGGTACAATATGAAACACTTCCTCGATGTCTGCAACAGTTTGTACTCTTTCATTGATTACCAGACTTTTTTTGTACGTGCACATGCGTCCCTGAGCGTTTGCATCAGCCGCGAGTCGTGTATGTGACTCACGTTGCTGAAATGTGGGCCCGTTGTCATTCACGTCAGTTAGAGTAACGGTAACCGTGGTGGAGGAGGAGTAGCCGCCGCTGAGGCCCAGCATGTCCTTCACCTGCACCACCACCAGGTACTCCTCCCTGGCTTCACGGTTCATATCAGCCCATGACGTTACAATGGTTCCTGCAGTGTGGAGGGAGAAGAGATTGAAAGAGTGGACAGAAAAAGTGAAGTACTTGGTTCATTAAGTGTATTTCTGTGGGTTGTACATATGTTTCATTAAACTAAACGTAAATAAACAAAGATTGCCTGAAGCAGTCCTTCGGAGAGCCAGCCACAACAGTCATCAAGAATTTAATCAGCTAAAAAAAATTAAATGTTAAGCGCTTTTTGAGATGGCTTAATGGTGGTTCTGTCTGGCCAGACTGGAGGCTGTGGGCAACAGTAAACTGAAGAACAATTTCAGAATCAGACTGAACCATCTTCAAGGCCATCCTTTCCATCAGTGAGTCGTGTAATTCTATGATAACATGACATTAAACTTTACAAAAGCATTTCAGAAACCAAATATCTTCTAAGCTAACCGCTTCACTTTAAAACTCATCTGAATTGTGCTTAATGTTTGGTAACCAATGGATTAAATGCAATCAATACTGCATGAAAACATTGTTTTTTTTTAAGAGAGTTTTAAAGAAAGTCATAATGATGATATACACTGACTACAATAAATGCAGTGGTAAAATTATTTTGGGCATTTGCATTAAGCTGATAAATGATCACATAAAGCATATGACTCAGTGGAAAACCACCATGACATTTTTAAATGTTAAAATAAAACATATCTGGACTTATTTCTCACAGGTCATCTGAAATAATCAACAAACCTAAAGACTTGTAGATGTTTAGAGTGAACTGCTGCCTACTGCTTTATTTAAAAAATATATAACAATGGGCTCTGTTACAAGTCGTTTTTGTCCTCCCATATACTGAATCAATTTGCATTTAAAGTTTCTTCAGCGTCAATGATGCCCCCTTAAAGCTCTTCACAGTTCAGGTCAACAATGTGTGTGGGAAGTGCTGTGGCTGACCCCGGTATTAAAGCATGAATCCTGTATTCATGAAAACTTGTTGAATCACATTTTAGATGAGGTAACTTGTACTAAAAGAGCAAAAAAAATTGTCACCACTCATTTGAAGGTGAGAGGATCATTGAGTCTAGTCCTGTCAAGAGAGATCTGGAGGGGCATTTCAGAAAAGTCAAATATCTCTGAAAAGTGTATTTATTTTTATAATTAAATTCAAAAACTGAGAAATATCTTATATAGATGTATTACAAAGAGTGTGAAATATTTTAACATATTTCAAGCACTATTTTTTTAATCATTTTGATGACTTAGGCTTCAGAGTGCAAAGAAATGTGTCATATTTTGATGTGAAAAGAGGTGTGTGGACCACTAACGGGCTGTCTGTTTTCTTATCTCATGTAAGATGATTGTGACAGCCCTGGTTCTGGAGGATTTAGTACAAGAACAACAGCAGTTGAAGCCCATTTCCTGGTGCTTCAAAAATTTAGCTTGTTTAGCATTTATCTTTTAGGATTTCTTGTAGAGGGGTTTGATAAAAGTTTGTTGTACTATTGTGATGAATGTGCAGGACATGTATGGCCATGAAATGTGACTTAACTGCTAAAAATAATTTCCAAATTGTTGCTGTGTAATAATCAGCTTATCTGAGAAAGGACATTTCATTAGATGCCAGCCATAAACATCTAAAAAAACAACCACTAGAGATGTATCACTGTGTAAATTAAATCTACATGCTATAGGTTCTATAGGTTATTGGTTCTTGAACTGAATTAGTGAAACAAAAATCTTTTTCTTGATAGTAAAATTTTTTATTAAAAATGTTATTCTGAGAAATTGCCCTTCCTAATATCGTTATCCTTTTAAATTTAGGCTTAATTTCTAGAAATTAAGCCTAAAAACATCCGTTCAGTGCCGTACCTGTCTTTGGCTGCACAGAGAAGTAGGGCTCCCCCTGCAGGATGGAGTAGATGAGCTTTGCGTTGTTGCCAAACATGGGATCATCCGCATCTGTGGCTGTCACCTGGGCCACCGTGGTCCCTGTGGGGGCAGGGAGCGGATTGCACAGTCAGAGTACACTCAGGCAGCAGTTCCAGTCGACAGGGAAATAAAGTGATTATGCCACAGTCCCGCAGGGTCTGTCTGTCTGACTCAGGAGGTGGAGGGGGAGGCAGTGGAAATAGAAAAAGCGGACAGCAGAGCGAGTCTGAGGGAGAGTTAGTGGAGGGATGTTGACAAAAGAGAGAAGGGAGTGGTGGGGGGGAAGTGCGTTGGCCTTTCACAATATGGAGCAGGTGTGCGTGACAACCTTTCCAGCCCTGTAGGGACATCTCTCTATCCTATTGCTCCAGGTTTTCTCTCCTTGATTCAGTTTTATTTCACTATCTTTCACACTTGCCACCTCTCTCTGAGCTGACCATATCCTTGCCCTCACCTTGGTTTCTAAGATATCTTGCTCATGCCTGCTCTCTGTCTCATTCTTTCTTCCATGTGAGTGGTCTGTCTTTCATTCACAGGCACGGCTTTACCGCCGCGTTTCCTATTTCCGGCTGCCCTCACTTCAACCTTCCCCTTTCACTTTCCCTCTCTGAGTCAAATTCATTGTGATTTATTACGGGTTGGGGGTATTATGCAGCAGAATCAGATTACATACAAAATGAAATGGTAATACTTTTTTCCCATGAAAGTGCAATGGTTATAATAAGCTTATTTAAGAAATCTATCAATAAAAGCATCCAAGCTGTGATAGAAAATCCAATACTTTTAACTTCCGGAAAGGGGGACGGGCGGATGACAGACGCTCCTATAATTCTTTGTTCATGGTCTTCAGTTGGGATTTCATTTAAGACAGTTCTCTTTTATCTCAGAACTAAAAGGTTGGATCAACCTCGTTACAGTAAACAAACCAGTAAATGGAAAATTCATGAAACAAACCTTTAGTGCTTCATAGTTTGGAAATATATTGGTTATCTTTCTCTTTCTTCCTGGATGTGGACACAAAACCTGAAAACATGCTGGACTCATTATTTTTAACTGAAACACAGGCGATATTTCAGCACTCAGGACTGTTCTTTGAGTTAAGAATCGAATTATAACTGACTGTTTATTTTCAGTATTTTTTTATTATGTGGTAGACCCACAGACAGTAACATGTAAAGAATCAAATGATCTTTTCAGAAATCTGAAAGATAGATAATAATAAAAAAAAAACACACCTTTGTCTACAAATACAGCTCCAGGTCTTTTGTTTTATGTTCCTATTTTATTTATTTATTCTTGCACATCTGAAGTCAATAATTCCCACCAGGTTTTTTTTTTTTTTTTTTTAAATAACCCAAGCTCATTCTGATTGGATTTTGAATATCTGTGAACCACTCCCCACCCATGTCTTGAATAGGCCACACTTTTCAGGATTTTATTTTAGAAAGAAGACCAAACAACCCATGTCATTTTCCTTCCACTCCAGATAAATATTTCTTTGTGTTGGTCTATCACATAAAAACTCAAGGTAGATCCGAACAAAAGAAAACCTATATTTAAACAATTGAAACAGTTAAATATATCTTTCAAAAGACTGAATCGTTTGAATAAAAGAAGTTACTTATATCTTACATTACCTCAGAACAACAGCAAAGACAATACATACCCACTGGGCTCATCTCAGGGATGCTGGAGACATAAGGTTCATTCAGGAACTGCGGAGCATTGTCGTTGATGTCCTGCACTTTGATTATGAACTCAGACTGGGGCTCCACTGGCTCCTCGGTCCTTGTATTTATAGCTTGGGCCTGAAGGACGTAGAAGGCCTTTTTCTCCCGGTCCAGCTTCTTGAGAGTCCAGATCTCTCCAGAACTCTCGTCTATCTTGAACACATCTCCAGCCCCTTCTCCTGATAATATGTACTTGATAGTAAAACTGCCTCGATCAGAGTCAGATTTGACCTACAGAGAAGGAAAAACGGAAGGTTTAGAGACTTTCTTTTAGGTAAATGGCAAAAGTGTGTTTTCATAGGGAATAACCATGTCAAGGACATGGCAGGCATTCAGTTTGAAGCATCACCTGGCCAATAATTTGAGAAGTCGGATCTTCCTCCTGGACAAACAGCTGCTTCCAAATCCAGCCTCTCTTTTGGCGATGGTGCAGAACAGTGGACCCCTGGGCCAGCTGTTGGCCTTCCAGACCCTGAGTATCTCTTATATCACTCAGTAACCCGCCGGGAATCATAGAAAACACTGTCACCACAGCCAGCACCCCCGGGGTGCTCATTTTTACTGTCCGTGCATGCATTTCCTCTCCAGCCCCCATGGTCAAAGAACAATAGGATAGAAGGGGGTTGTGTGTGTCAGTAATCCTTTATTTACCAGCGCTGTAGATCATAATCTTGACAGTGCAGCATCCCATCTTCCGATATTGTTTGTATGCAGGTTCATAACTGAAATAACAGTTAAGAGTGAAATAAAATTGCTAAATGAACAACTTCTGTTTGTGCACAAAATTTCTGTTGAAAGGAAGCACATTTTTTTCAGCATTTTTTTGTCGGAATATTGAATCAAACTTTAAGTTAATGTTGCCTGAACAGCACTCACCGTTCAATGCAAGTTCTGTAACATATCTATTAATTCACACAAAATTACCCATTCACCACTACATTATAATACAGCAAAATCCTGCAATAACTTAAAATTCCTGAAGGGTAACCAGGTTAGCTTGAAGAAAAATGTTAACTGATCCAGTTTACAGTTCCTCAAAATCAGTGAGAGTGTGTAGAGAACTGAAGGTTTGTTGGAAGCAAAGTGCATTTTACAGAAAGTCTCTCAACTTTCCTATGTCAGTGAAACCATTTATTTTTTTTTTAACATGTGGACAATGCCCTGTATTGTGTTTTATGTCTGGGATGATGAGCCAGATCATCATTCCTTAAGGATGACACTATACTCTGCAGCTGACTAATGAAGACTTCTAATTAGATCAATGTCTCCCTAGACACAGAAAACAGAGACGCATATACCGCTGACAAACTGTGAGTCAAATCGATGCACCAATTATAATGTGCAGCGAGATCGGGGTCAAGAGTGCGAGGACAATGGAAGTCAGGACCAACAACAAATTTGTAAGGCACTTCCATTTACGTGTTGTCTGACAGACCTGGGAAACCCTTTAGAAATGTAACACACAAGTGCACACGCAGTCAACTTTGTTTAGTGTTTTATAAACCATGGAAAAAGCTAATTCACTTGCTTTGGTCATTGTCAACCTCAAACTGACAGCTCACAGCAACAGGTAGTTGAAAGTGAGTGAAATATCTGTCTTTCAGCGACACAGTGGCAGTATCAATACTCTATGACATCACAATTCCCATATTTATTCCTGTAAATGTAAATTAGCTGTCAAGATTCATTTGCAAAAAGTTGTTAAAATTAATTTCTTATACAGGACTTCCTCCTAAATTAAATTTCATGATAAGGCCCGAATGAGGACCTCTGCTTGTGCGTTCGTATGTCTATACAGGCCATATTCATATCTCTGAGCATTGCGGAGTGACACTCCAATTAGTGACCAGTGAATCGTGAGGCGTTGTTGTCTTTCACGGTGACTGCCAGGCGTGTGCCTGGACCGAACGTCTCGTGGCAACACCCAGACAACAGTCCCTCAATGATGTTACACCAAGCAACTGCCAACAAACCAAGGAATCTGTTTCAAAATGCTTCTGTGGGCTGAAAAAGTGCACAGGTCAAGAGATGTTTGGCTGTCAGCTTAACAAGATGGGGCAATTTTGAAAGTGAGTGATGAAATTGTGGATAAATAAAGCCAGAGAAACTTAGGTCAGGGTTTGGAAAAGCGAAATGTGAGGCATGAGTACGGTAAAAACATGTTTGTGTGTGTGTGACAGCCATGCTTATAGTACTTGATAACAAGAGCAGCTAAACCAAAGTGTGGTTTTAAAAGCACATTTTGTAGATAGAGGCTTTTATAATACAAGCATATCAGCACTTACATGTGTTAAAGTGTCCTGGAAAAAAACTCTGAGGACCTAAAACCAGAGAGACTCATTGGACTAAATGGTATATTTTCTCCTTTTTAAAGGAATCCTCATCGTACATGACACATGGAACATGTAGAGTGGCCTGTGCTTGACAGCCATTCATTAAATCTAATAGGTCTTCCTCCCATTTCCAGCCAGCCTCTTGCAGCCCATACGTACCGAGCAGCGCTGGCGCTCTGCTCTGCCACATGACAGAATGACAATGAGCTGCAGTCTCACCATGTTAGGCACTAGATGCGCTGAGACTGTCCCCTCATTTCTCTATACGTCTTGTAGCTCATAAAACGCAGCTCTTTTGTAGGAATGGTTCCAGGATGCCATTAAAAGGTATCCTAAAGTGCCAACACATTTAGACGTTGTACATTGAAGCAAGGCAATAATGAAAAAGAGTCCGTCTTTTGACATCGTGGGTGACACATTAATATCAATCCTGTTGCTGCATGAATTGATACATTAATGCTCTAGCAATATGTCCAACTGAAAAGAACATAAATCATGGTGCTTTAAAAGAATCAATCATTATGACTTGTTCCAATTTTTTCACGTTACAACCACAAACTTCAATCTACTACCCCCGTTTCTCCGATTCACCAAAATAAAATTGGTGCGGACGGACGGAAGTTTTATTTTAATAAGTAATGTTATCTTGAAATGACAAGTTTAGAATTTAAGATTCTTTAAGTGTATGATAAAATGTATTTGATTACAGAAAGGAAATCATCCTATCTACATTAATGTAGTTTAACTTATCCACTCTTATCAGTGCTCTATTACTTGGTCTTCAGGATGCTGTTTGTTCACTAATGTCCACTGACAAACCTCTGAGGCATTCTCAGAACAGCTGGAATTATACTGAGATTACATTTTACAAAAGAAGGCATGGAAAGAAAATATTTTCAAGGTGTGATTCATTTTACTATGCACTACAAAGATTTACTAGTCTAATTTGTTTCCTCCTATTTGAAATTGTTAAAGAAAAGTTCATCTACTAATTGTCACTTCCTTAAGATCACGCTTTTCAGACAAAATATCCTTTATTGGTCATTTGGGAGTCAGCTAGGAGAGTTGCAGTTTACCATTTAACTTTGTAAATCAACAAATTTGACACTGACATGTAGGTTGTGTTTACTAAATTGGTACCAAAGTCTCAGTCTCAGGCAAATAAAATAATCAACCTGTTTGAAAAATGGAATTTGTTGAGAAAATTACGTTGTGGGCTAAGTTGTGAAATATTTCACCATATTGAGGGTCTTTTCATATTTATATGAATATAAATACCTGCAGTTGTATGGCTGCAACTAAAGCGAACTGTGGTTCCTTTAATATTTTAAAGACTAATGTTGGTTATGCAAGCAAAGCCAATTAGCAATAAGCTGGAGTATTAATAGTATTAGATATAAAAATTGTTTGTTGTTGAATAATATATAATCTCACTAAATATTACAGTGCATTGTGATAGCAAAGGCAATTTTAATTTAATCTTGAAAGTACTGAAGGTAGCATGACTTGAAGTTGAAAAGAATTAGTCTGAAAATCTAATTGATTTTCAGACTTAATCTGAATGGCTAACTGACTAAGATATTTCCAAACTTTTGTGGTGAGGAAAGTTGAAGTGCTAAATCATTTCACTAATTTGAGAAAACAACATAACCCAACCAAATTTAAAGAACAGAAATAGCAAAACTTGTCACTTAAAATAAAAAGGACTCATCTAAATTCTTGTCAGACTAAAAGGTATTCCTGCTTTTATACTGTTGTATTAATAAAATATCTGAAACCAAGTTTGAGCACATCGCCACACCCACCTGTTTGTGTGATTCTTCTGTCCGCCAAGTCACTGGTCCGGGCTGGCTCCAACAGAGATCACTATTGGGTTTAAGGAAAAAAAAATCAGCTTAACTAAAGATCCTGGTACATAAAAAGAAATTCACTCAACACAGAAACAGAGACGAATGATCATACTTCTTACAATGCGTAATCCCTTCAACTGACAACCTCGCCTTTTCTTCTTCTTCCCCCTTTTCTGTCCTCCTCCAACTTTCTGAGGAAGAACAAACACAGGCTCTATTGTCTGAGACTCCAATCTGAACACTGCAGAACACTCTGGGCCTTCATTGACATTCAGATAGCCCCAGCCCAGACTTACAAATGGTTTTTTATCTGTTTTTTTTTTTTCCTTGGTTTTTTTTCTGTCTCATCTTTGTGAACAATCCTGTGCTTATTAGAGTTGAGCTGGAGCACTGAGCAGATGGTATTTCATCCACTGTAAGGTCACCATTTTTGCTAGTGATAGGACACCAACAATCTGTTTTTTGACATTCAAGCGGAGAGAGCATGCTGTTCTTCCACGCTTCTTTCAAATCTGGTTCTATTTAAATAGTAAAGCCCGCTCCCTCTTCCTCCAGTGAGTGACGGTTGTGAAATTAATCCAGAAATGTTTGTGCTTCCATGTTTTCCTACATCATCAGAACAAATGGAAAAAGATAAAAATGTATTAATTTATACACTATAAAACTGCATCAATGTTTCATTTGTTTCAGCAAGTTGGTCTAAAACTTGCTATCAACTTTTCCTCATCAAACATTATGTAGATGATCCACTATTGTAGGAAAACAATGTTATTTATTGTAATTATGTAGGTATTAAACATGTAATGCACTAATTAGCGGCTAATAGCTTTAACTTCTTTGACATGAGCAGATTCACATTAATTTGACATTTTTTTAAAAGGATCCTGAGGGGGTGTAGTGCAAATTAAACAGCATAAAAGGCAAGGAGTTCAGCATCTGACACATTAAACTGAAGAATTCAGTATTATTTTTTTTTTCTTTCACTGTATCGTTAAATTCTGAATGTATGCAAAAATTTGCTTGCCCCAAGGACATGTATGAAACAAATACTGACTAGCTGTGATCTTTACGCCCTCAGGCAGCACTGCATGAAACACAGACATGATTCTGTGGTAGAAATTACTGCCTGAGCTGAATACCATTGTCGGTACAAACATACAGTTAATCGCTGTGTCTGTGATTGTAAATTAGTCTCTGCCAGCCTAAGAACACATACAGAGGAGCTGTAGTGTTTGTGGCATTAAAACTGAAAAGAGTATCTTTTGAGAAGCATTAACCCTTTACAACGCTTCAGTCGTTCTGGGTTCCAGCATCATTTACGAGTTTTTGAGCCAGTATGAATTCAAAACTTCATTATGAATTTTGGACATTTCCATAGATGGATGGATGGACAGACTGACAGAAAGATAGATAGATGCAACACAGCATATTTTATACAATTTGGTATTAAAATACATTGGTTTTGCTACTTATTTGAAGAAATTCTCATACTCCATTTTGATGGTAGAGAGAATATAATCTGCACTATATTCTATATTGAATACTCTTCCTTCTTTTACCATATTTATCCAGACATTGAAAGCACTTCCATTGATTTTTTCCTAACTTTTCCAGACTGTGTGACTACTCATTGTCTGAGATGTGGTGAATGTGTTTTTTTTTTTTTCACCCTCCCCCTTGTTAAGTTCTCCAAAGCAATTATAGTAACTCCAATTACCAAAAGTTAAAAGTTGTCATTCTTAAGTCTTTTTTTGATTTGACAAGCCAATTACCTTTCGTGAAAATACCACAAGACTCCTCGGTATGTGCTCCTCGTAAGCACACTAACCTCAGAGGGCTAATTACACCCCTAAACAATGCTAATGGATTCCATCATTAAAAAACTCTAAGAGGTCCAAACCAACACCGTCGGTGCAAATGTCCCCTAAGTGACCACAGAAGCCTCCCTTCAGAGCTCCCTGACAGGGTGGAATTTGTTATTTCGGAGGTTGAGATTAGTTCTCTGTGTGAACTCCACTCCTATTCTGATTCCATATCAAACAGAGAAATGTCAGGACCTGCTCTGTGACATTTAAAACCTTCATTGTAGACCTTGTCTAATTGAGCCTCCCTCATTATAATGATGGAGTGCAGGCAGAGCGTTGGAAAAGAACATCAGAAATGAAAGCTGCGGTTTAGAATTATTTACATTCTCTTTCTCCCAACGCGACGGCGGGTACGACTATCTCTTAGTCTCCTGTGACATTTTCAGCGCTGTAAAATAATGGGTGCAGTCTAACGGTCAGCATATTCGAACGAAGATAAAGGGAAGTCTGGTCAAATAAGCATTCACCGAGATGTCATACTGTATAAATAACGTGAGCTGTAATTATGATATAGTGCTCTCTTATTTCTTGTACATCGAACTATCGGTGAAGGTATCTTTCTTGTAGCAGGAGCCACAAAAGTAGACAAAGCAGCTCTGATATTAAACTGATCGTTTTTCATATTTTCTGGCCTTTAGTGCTCTACTGATGAATGCCTCTAAAGATCTTGTTGAAAACCGGTTATTTCCCAATCAAACACCATGCTGACATAAAAAGTTCACAGGAGATGGAGTACTGAACTGTTCAACTTTGTCATGTCGGAGGCAGATGTGCCCTTCACAGCTTGTGTACATATTGTTAGATTGTCTCTGTGTAATTGGAGGAGGAACAAAGCGTCATTGGCATTCTGCTCAGTCCACTGTGGTGAATTTGATGAGGATGTCACATTAAAAATGTATGTTCCTCGTACGTTCTTTGGCCTTTGTCTTGGACACTTATGACAAATAAGGACAGAGACGATGCAGCCCGAGGTGGATCTCTGTATTTGAGAGGAAACATCAGCATCTTTTTTCACTGTCTGCCTCCTCCACATGAGAGGAGCGGTTGTCAGCTGCTGGGCCTGATTTATGGGTATAAAGCAGGGTTGAAAAAAGTTTCATGGACTTCATGAATATAACCCTGTCAGAAAAAATTGATCAAAGCGCAAATCAAGTCATACAGGCTCAAATTCTTTACAAAGTTAAGTTAATCCAAGTCTGTGCAGTTGGCTGTGGGGTTTTTTTTTTGTTGTTGTTGTTTTTGGTATATGTTTTGAAATTTTTGATGACATTTTAATTTTTCTTCTTGTAAATCTCGGTTTGTTTTAGTGTTAGGTTTGCTGTTTGATTTTGTATGCCACATTGTTTTTGTAAGATTTCCAACATCAGTCTAATACAGTTTGTAGCAATTCAGTCCAAAGCAAATCAAAAATGTACAGTGTCCATTGATACTAAACATTTATTACAATACAAATGAAATAAAGGGAAACTGAAATGAAAAACCTTCCTTTGTGAAGGCAACCAATCAGAAGTGGACTGGGGAAAAAATGGTCCATGAGTTTCAGAAAGTCTTGGATTCAAATCCGTGCTTGGACTCTTGCTGCATGGAGTTTGGATATTCTCCTGTTGCATGGCTTCTTTCCAAGTACTCCAACTTCCTCCTGCAGTCCAAAAACATGAATGTTAGGTTAACTGATCTATTTAAATTGCACTTAGATTTGTGTGACGTATCCATGGTGCAACTCGCTTAATGCCCAATGACCTCTGAAAGCACCAGCTCCCCTGCTACCCTGCTTGAATAAGCGAGTACAGACAATGAATGGATGGATGTACAGGCTTAAATGATCTGGGAACACTTAAGCTCCATCATGTAATGCACAGGTGTCAAACTCCACTCCTGGAGGGCCACTGCCCTGCAACTTTTAGATGTGCCTCTGCTGCACCACACCTGACTAGAATAATTAGGTCATTAGCAAGACTCTGGAGAACTGATCTACACAAGAAGGAGGTAATTAAGCCATTTCATTCCAGTGTTTTGTACCTGTGGCACATGTAAAAACTGCAGGACAGTGGGCCTTGAGGACTGGAGTTTGACACCCCTGTATGGGTAGGAGACTGTGTTTTTTTATGCACCCCAAAAACCCAGATCAGTGTTGATTTGATGTCAGTGGAGTATGCCACCAGCAGCAGACTCTTATCAATTGACTCCAGGGAGATTATTAGTGATTTTTCTTCTGTGAGCAGTCAGAACTGACAATGAAAGACAATGAGACAGTTGTACCAGGGAGTTCTTCATGACCTTGGTTTATATGATGTGTTAAAGACACATCATCAGATCTTATTTGCTGTTACAACACTCACTGTTAATGTGACAAGACATAGTGGGGGTGGTATTTGTTGCTGGAACTTAAATGCACAATGGCATTTAAGAGTTATCACAGATGTGGCAAGCAAGTCATGCTTCCTTGGTTTAAACATTTCTAATGGTACATAAAATAAACTGAGGTAATTCTATACTGTTGCCGCAGAAATGGCAGCATACAAGAAAAGCTTAAATATTTTTGGAGTTTTCCTTGTAAATTTGGAATATTTCCATCATAGAATATTGAAATGCAAAGCTAATGGGCCAGGCATTGATTGCAGAAATAATAGGTTGAGCTTAATAAAGTCTTTACTGATAACTTTAGTCCAGCCACAAATCTGAACTATTCACAATGTTACTAAACAAATAACACTTTCTACACTGATGATTTGTAAATTTGTACAACTAAAACAACACATTTTAAAATTATGTGTATTTCGTTACAGAGGTCACAGGGGCATATTATGCAAAATCATGTTACAATGTCATTCCTTCATCGAACACATACCCGGAGTGTTGCTTTGACCCATTCATGCATGTTTGAGAAATCCTTGAATTTTCCATGGCAGCCAATTGGAGGTGAAAATAAGTAGGCAATGCTCATACAGTGCCTATTTAACCCAAACTCAACTTCGGAGCTTTGGTAGAGCTGCTGCGCTTATCGTCCAAACTACAACGCTCCTAGGAACGGTTGTAAACTGCACCAATGGACGGCATGGAGAAGCATTGTTGTGAAGAGTAGAAGCTTCTGAAAGAGACAGAGGTCAATTTCAAGGTGTCAGATATGGCTATGATACAAAGCCAACTTTCTTTTGAGTTTTATATATATATATATTCAACATTTCCATAACAACTCAATATAGTGCACTTTGTTGACTGTGGCATAATTGGCTTCATGTGCCTGGGAAATGTATAGCAACCCCTTTAACAAAATAGCTCAGTTTTGTAGAAAAGCTATAAAAAATTTTTGTTGGAGATAACTTTCTTTTGATTTTCATTTAGTATAAATTGTTTGAAAAGCTATGGCGTTTTTGGAGATTTTTTGTTGAAACGAGAAGCTATGAACAGACATTTCATTGTCAAAGGGATGTCTTTAACAAACCTTGTTTATCTTGCATGGAGACGACCACCCTCGTTTCCAATGTACATGACCACAGACTTTCCTTTAAAATTTCTCTGACTTCTTAGTGAAGCTGATATTAAAAGTCTTCACAAGAACCTTTATGACATTTTCAGAGTTGTTTTGCTTTCTGTCCGAGTTTGAAAAGGCACTGGAATGTCTATTTAAAATACAGAAAGGATGACAGAAATGTGCTGCAGATAAGATACTGCCTCATCAAGAACTCTCATTTCAAATGAAAAAGTGAACTTTAAAATTTAATGAAAACATAAAATTAGGAAGAAAAAAAAAATCAAAGTGCATGGGTGAAAGAAATTTTTCCCAGACCAGTAATATTTGAATAAAACTGCAGCTCAATAGTATACAGAAAGGCTTTTTAAAATAATTTGCAGACAGACAGCTCATCTCAGGCAGCTGCTTGTAACATTAGACGTCTTATGAGAAGATGAAAGACGTCTTTTCACGAGGAGATTCTTATATTTCCTATGAAAGGAAATTTACAGAATGTTATGGCTGCATGTAGCTTCTTTTAAAGACTGCACAGCCTTACTTTATAGTAAGTTTTGTATCAGATCAAAGATTAAAGACAGAGCTCTGAGATGCTGTGTTATGTAGGTGGGCCTTTTGACTGGATGATGATCTGCAGTATGAGCAACTCAAATGGAAAAAAATGCTCGAAGCCTACATCTAATTGCTATTGAGATTTTGAAAGTCGAAGTGGAATAAAAAAATGTTTCAGACACATTTCATTTGAAAAAAAATAACATGGCAAAGTAGTTTATGCTTTACAGCAAAACACTTTTAAAAGCTGCACTGAAGAACAAATCAAACCCATGAATAAGACAATCTAAGCTGATACGGTTTGTGAATGAAGCAACCAACAGACCTCACTTAGTCATGGTACGTTTTCAGCAAATGTTGGGAGAAGCTTATGGAAAGATTGCCCAAGATTAAAAGGTGATTATACAAAAAAAAATCTAAGGAAATGTATGTAAACTTCTCAACTTGCTTTCATGTCTTTTTATTCTAGAAAGCCTTTCTGTTTCAATTGTATGTTTTTCTGTCTTTCTCATTTTCAAAAGTGGTGAAGAAAAATGTGCTTCTATTAAAACTAGACATTGGAAAATTAGATCAGAATTTCTCTCGTTTTGTTGTATCCATCTGCCGGTTCAAACTAAGCAAAACAAAAACCTTTCAAATTCCTCTTGAGGTATTGATGGAATTCTTGAAAACTCTCTTTGTAAATCGGGACATATTTAGAATGATGCAATATTTAATGAGTGCAAGAAGATATGTGACCTGAACTGCTGAAAAATCTTTGCTAAAAAAATGAAAAAAGATTATTTCTGGTCTTAGTTTCGAAGCAAAGGTAGCATGTTTTATTTTTGTCCAAAGAGTGATTTACTTAAAAAAAGAAAAAGTCTTATATAAAAGCCACTTTAGAGCTAGAGGTAAAAAAGCAGTTTTTTTAACGTCGTCTCCTGAACTGACAACATTTCTCAAAGGATTGACTCGAGGAATGAGCTGAATGCTCAGCGTTCTCCAGGGAAATATAGTTTGGAGTTAAGAGTGTGGTATCCATCATGTTGATGAAATGCATAATTAATTGTCATCTTTCTTGTGTTCCTCTTTCCTGCCTTGACCACGAAAAGATGAAAAGTACAAGTTTAACAGCCGTGTCGTCGGGCCGGATGACATCCGTGCTAGTTTTTTCTCTCTTTCTGTGGCAAATTAAACACAGATGATAAATCAGCAAGGTTAAAAAAAGTATTTACACAAATAAGTTAAAAACTATCGATCCAGTGCATCTCACTGCCGTACCCCTCGGGACGCTGCTCCCTCGGAAGAATGCACAACTCCTCCAGCCGGGGTTCATTTGAGACGCAGACTGTGTCTGATTGATCAATGAGAACCACTGCCGAGCCATCAATCTAACAGCGGCAGAATAGGAAAAAGGGAGCATTAACATGTATAAGCTGCCTTGTCCTGACAATGTCCTCTACCTTAAGTTGGTAAGAAAACAGCCACCTCTGGGGACAAGTGGGAAGTCTTAGACCTACGACATGAACGTGTTATATAAGGACAACACGAAGGATGTCAGCATCTTGATCTTTTTTTTTTAGCTGAAACTCCTGCAGCATTTTTGCCTGAATTTTACAAAAACACAAGACTCACCTTCAAGCAGCCCTCAGGTAATTATTACTGTAAGCTGCTAATGAAAGCATAAAATTGCTGGCACCTTTTTGGCCACCTCCCTGCTGTTGCTGTATTTTAAGGCAAATGGGTGATTAATGAGTGATTTGTTCTGCTTTTGCTGCTACACAGCTGTTCTATACTGCAGTGATAATTGGGCAGAGCAGCTAAAGCCATGTTTGTCAAGGTCTTTTACTCAAAGCTATGACTAAATTAAAAAAAAAAAAAGCTAACATTGTGCTTGAGGAGGTCAGGAAACGAGGCGTTTCTGAACTCAGCTGAACATCTGTATTTTAAATTACTGTATGCTAGAATAAGTTGTCTAGCTGAGGGAGACACATTTTGGCAATATATGACTTTATCAGGTAAAATTTCAGAACTATACTGCAGTCAAAAATCTAATTTAATATAATGCCTTACAATGACCAAACAGTTGCTGCATAGTTCAGTAGTGCAGATCTTCATTGCCGCTTGGACAATTAAATTGAACAACTTGTGCAAACAGAACGTAGCAGACAAACACACAAGCCCTGAATCTGTAAGCACTACAGCAGCTTCACTGGTAGCATTGCTCTCGAAGCAGAAAGGTGTGTTCACGAAATGTTTTTACTTTTTACTGTTTTGAGGTGGATACTAATGAGTTCACTGACTTGTCCGACTGGTCGCTTTCAAGTCGCTCGTCTGACTGAATGTGCCTTTTCTGGAAGATAGACTGGGATTGTTCCACCAAAAATACTGGACTTCCAGTTCACTGCTCAAAAAATGTTTCCATATTTATTATCTAATAACCTTGTGGCTCCATAATGACATCCTCTGGCTATGAAATGTATTATTTGCCAATAAGTTTTTTATCAGATTATAAGTTCATATAATGGAGCCAAGTCCAGTTCTTATGAGCTTGTGATGATTTACTCTAAAATGTGTTACTGCATCAGTATTATCTAAACACTCTAAACTTTCAGTATTTGCTGAACATTAACTGAAAATTTAACCTGTAAGCTTTTTGGAGTCCTTGAAAGTGAACTGAATTTTTTGGTCACTATTGTGACGGGTGGGTTTAAATGGGTTAAATGGACCTGTTCGATATTATGTAAGATGGCTTTACACTTTGTGGCTTTGTCACACTAAATCCTCAAACTTAAATGTATTTAAATGTGTTGTGGGATGGACCAACATATTCTAGTATATGATTTTGGGATGGAAGAGATGTGTTTAATCTAGTTTTTACTAAATAAAGTATGAAAAGTGCTGTATATCATTTCAACCTGCCCACCTGAGAAGACACAGTGTCTGGGGTGTAGCAAATTTAAACAGATTAAACAAGTTAAAACTGTGTTCAGGTTATTAAATTGACCCCTCTGTTTCTGTTTTATTATCAATATTAAATGAGATCCCTAATAAGAGCCACACTGAACAAAATTGTCTAACAAGGATAGAAAGTTGGAGTTTTACTTCAATTTCTTCTTTTTTTTTCTAAATTTAACATTAGAAGCTGAGCAAAGAATATCACAGACAAATCAACTGCTTGTTGAAGCCACAAGCAGCTCATGCAAGTGTATTGGAAGTTGAGCCATTTCGCAAAAGGAATCTTGACAAAAAGCTGACAAGTGGTGAGAACAGCATGTCTTGTTAGCTTTTGCCGCCCTCATTTTTGCAGCTAATCTCGGAGGTTGAGTAGGTGACATTTCAGTAGCTTCGCCAACCATGCTGTCAGTTTTTTTTTTACAACCTTGGAGAAAAAAATGAGAAAAATCATATCGCTCTCCGTGGAAGAGCATTACCACAATCTTAGTAAGCAGTTAATTTTTGAGATTTGAAATGGCATTAGTTTACATTTTTTACTGCATTGAATATTTATATATATATATATATATATATATATATA
>CAEFZY010060582.1:0-18842 GCA_903066815.1 Brachyrhaphis roseni
CGTGTTGTCCTGTCTCCCCTTGATTGTTCCCAGGTGTGTCTTGTTCCCTTGATTGCTTCCCTGTGTATTTAGTCCCACCTGTGTCCTGTGGTCCTCGTCTAAGTTTGTCTGCGTTCGTCAGTCTGTTTGCCTTCTCCACTCGTTTGCTGTGCGCTACCTGCTGTAAGCCTCTGTGTTCTCTGCTTGGCAGTGCTGCCACAGTTGTGGACTGTTCAACCCTGGTCAATCTTCATTAAATACATCATTTTACTGCTACCTGGGTCTCATAGCGTCTGCCTCACCTCCACCACAACTACACACTTCCTGACAAAAACTCGTCTTTGCGCTAAACTCTTGATAAAGTTCAGTGTCTTCAGTATGTCTAATAAAACGTTTATTTGCCATTTTGAATCTAAAAGGTCTTTTGATTTAACATCTGGCTGAATTCATTTCCAACAGACCATAAGATACATGTGACATTGCATTATTTTAAAAATAATATCAAAATATGGCAATTTTGGGTTGCTGTGGAGGAGCAGGGGTTAAACACAACCCTTGTATGGAGGCCTTAGTCCTTGATACGGACGTCACAGGTTCGAGTCCCGTCCTTCCTCCCTCTATCAAATAGAGGCCACTAGAGTAAATAAAACCTTAAAAAAGGCATTTTTTTTCAATAAATTTTCTGTTTGCTTACTTAGAAAAATGAAGACATAGTCCATAAATAAAGTCAGTTAAGCTGAAACCCTGAGTTCTGCTTGGTCGCTCTGTCCTCTGCACATTTCCTGTCTTTATACTTTGCAGAGTTCTTATACATCAACAGTTCTCTCTGTGCTTTGTGTGATTTTCTCCTCTGAGTCACACAAACAACTCCAAACCGACCTTGACCTTAAGGTGGAGGATGTGCAATGGCAGGTCAGACTCTGTTCCCTCCCCGGTTACACACTCTGGTAAGGCAGTGGACGGCATTCTGCTCATGATATATTTTCTTGAAGCGCCTGCAGTGGGCCGGCTGCTGGCCACATGCCTGATTCCTCACCTTGAGAGGACACAGCATCTCGCAGTGGACACAGCAGCACAGCGGCATCAGGAAAAATAAATAGTTCTTTTGGGTCTTACCACTGTCCGAACCTTTTTTCTGAAACTTTGAACTTTGCATGTTGTCCGTCTTACACCCAAGTCGTTCCATCGTCTCCCAAACACAAACAGTACCGGCCACACTTTGACTGTGAACGTGTCCGAGTTGAAGACTACCTCTGGCTTCCACTCACTTTCTCTGTGATTTGCTCTCCTCTGGGCTCTTGCTGTATGGATCTCTTCTCTGTTTCAAATGCCAAGCCGCTCTAACTGACGAACAAATTGATGAGCTTGTGCTGCGACCAGGCCAGAATGCTGCCTCCTGTAAAATAATGTCAGCTGTTTGAGAGTGTGAATATTAAATGACGTTGAGCTCTCAGGTCAGTTTGGGGTTCTGGTCTGAGTGATGGCTTTGGAATATTATCCCAATTAGAGCGTAAAGGGGCGGTATTCTGTGTTTTCCAGACACAGTTTATAGCACAATCAAGTAACTGTGTTACCTTCAGTTGTTATAAAAATGCTATATATATATCAAATATGACTTAAACGGAATTATACATCAAAATTTTACGTCTTGAAATTGGTCCGCTGTCTCTTTAAAACCCCTGCTCTTTCCGCCTTCAGGAAGTCATCACAACATGGCTCCTCTATTAACTCTTAACAAGCGTTTTTATCAGCATTACTCTGAGAAGTAGCTCCTATAATGAGCTCAACAGATGTACAGTTCCACCAGGTGTTTGCTAATTGCTGCTGGCTAGTCTGAAGGAGCTGAGTGGAGGAGGGCTGAGGTGGAAGCTTGAAAACTGCAGCTCAGAGAAGGAGCTGTGTCTCGAAGGTGGGGCTAAGCCTATCTAGGTGTTTTGCACAGCTGAATGGTTGCCACGGAGATTAAAGGTTTTCTCAAACATGTATGAAAGAATGAAGGGAACACTCCAGATCCGTTTTTGTTGAGGGAATAACAATGTAACATGATGCAAAGCTTTAAAAAGTAGATGTTAAATAATACTGCCCCTTTAAATTGATATTACTACATCGTGAACCTTCATTCCTTGCTCAGTGCTCAGTAGATGGACACATGAGCTTTTGTACAAGCCAGCGTTGTTGTTCATACACAGAGATATATGCAAACTCTCACTGAGGCTGTAGTTAACCTTTTCCAGAGTCCCAGTTGCCTTCTAACTCAGCCCAGATGTCCATGTTGGCGGTCAGCACATTCACTGCAATTAATGTCAATTCCCAGCGCTTGTAATTCTTCACCTTTGCTCAGAAGTCTTAAAAGTCTTCCCCGGTGACCTAAAAGGTCCGCACATCAGATCTGTACATCGGTGTAATCACGTCTAAGCACCTAATAATCAGCTTATACCGCCTTATGAAGGAGGTTATAATCCACGGAGGGGGCAGGTCCTGCTGGCCTCAGGTTGTAAAAATTACCTGAGTGGTAAAGCAGAGCCTCTGGGAGACATTCTCCATCTGGCAGCCTGGATAGTGGTTGATTATTCAGAAAAAATAAACAAACATAACAAACACAACCACGTAACAGTCTGTGTTGCTTTTTCTGATGAACATTATGAAGGTCAGAAAAAAACTTTAAAGGGGTAGTATTATTTAAAACTGACTTTTGTTTTAGTTTTCCATCATGTTATAATGTTACTCTCTCATCAAAAACAAACCTGGAGTGTTGCCTTGTTCCTTTCACGCATGTTTGAGAAATCTTCTACCCTTTAAGGGTTTATTTGCACCTAGTAGTCCGGTAGACTTGGTTTGATTGAAGTTGTAAAACCTAGTCCATTTCCAGTTTTGGTGGTTCTCTTTCTCACTACACTGTGTCAAAAAAACGAAACTTTTTAGAAAACCTGTTCCCCTCCTCGCCTGTGGTGGCGCTGCACAAAGAATCACTGAAATAAACAACACAAAAACCTCTGAAAAAGACATGAAGCGCAACTTCCTTTTTTTGCAAAATGTAAACAAAAATTTAGTAAACATTTGTTAAAAAACAAAACAAAAAAATAAATCTTTCTGAGATCATGAATTTATTTGAAACAAACTTCTAGAAATCTTCTAATTCTGAGGTGATACATTTATAAGCTGCATATCTGGATATTTCCCAAAGTGTAAGTGGTTGATTCGGGTTTTTCTCTTCATCCATCAGAACGTGGGCTACGATGCTCCCAGGTCTAAACTTGATGCAACCTCGTCGCAACTTCTTTCTCACGGTCTCTGTTTTTCAGATCCCATGTTAGGCGCTCATAGCGAGCCGTTAGCCGGTAGATGTTGTTCTGAAACAGGAAAGGAGCTGTGGGGTTCCCCGATGCACTTCGAATGACATCCAGATGTGCATCTAATAAATTCACCACTTCAGTCTTAGAGAACTTCTGGCATTTTTTGTAACAAATGTGTGACTTCATAATATAAGGACATTACCAACTTTTTTGTTTCTCAGTTTTGATACTGTAAATTTATGCTTTACATTTATTTTTCTTTCAAATTTACGACTTGTCAACATCAGGGAGAGTTTTTTTCTTGAAAATATGTGAAATTAATATATAAATTCATTTTTTTTGGCAGAAATTTGCTCCTACATTGCCATTTTTTTTTAAATTTACAATCGTATAAATACTTTATGATGCTCTTCTCTTTGATATGACTTTTATTTGTTTTATGTGACTTCTAGTATGTATTTGCTAATTTTAGCCAATAAAAAGTAAATAGGTCTTTCTTTTTAAACAATTCCATGAATCTGATGATTTATTTATATACATATCTCTTTAAGCTAACCCTCCATCCTCTCTAATATCATCTTTAATAAACATTTGTTCCATCTCACCTCAACAGCTTTTTATGATTATGCACCGACTGAGTAGTGATTAAAAGCACAAATATGGAAATTTCATACTTTGCGTGCCCAGTAATGATAACAGGGTGGTAGTAAAATGTTCTTTTACAGTCTTATAACTACACACAATATGTAAATTTGGCCAAATTAAGCAAGTAAAAAAGCTTACTGAAAACACTGGAGAGCAACTAAGTGTGCATTTTAGACATCTGGATATTTTACAGATGCTTCATTAGTTACTTTGTAATCATAATAATAATAGACGACACTTTCATGACTAAGCTTCTTAATTCAAGAGCTCATTGAAATGTACAAGCTTGTAGAAGGAGAGCCCCTCATAATGTTGTGTTAATCCTCCTGTTACTGAAGGCCATTTTCTTTTTTACGTTTCTTGCATTCTGAAATGTGCAGCCGGGTGTTATAACCTTCTCCTTCTAATCAGACAGATGCTCAGCGGATCCTTAGCTAAACACTGTGGGTTTTTATTTGGGGGGGGAGCTGCGGGGGGTTCTGGTAAGGAAGCAGGAGAACAAAAAGGAGTCAAAAGCTAGAGCGGAAGATGACAAAACTGCTTAGAGTCGGGCGTAAATGATTCCACCGGAAGGAGAGGATGGAGCGTTCCACAGGGTCTCCAAATCAAAGCCGTCTCTTCTCTCCTTGTTGGAGTGAGAGTGGAGCTGTGTGTTCTAATTAAGTCGCAGCAGAAGACTGGGGAACGTCTCTAAAGAGGACTTATCTGTCTCAGAAAGGGCCTCTCATCGCCATGGTCACAGCCCCCGCTTATGCGACTTTAGTATTTTGTTTGAATGTTAAGGAGTGCTTGCCGGTTTTATTTATTTATTTTTTTCTTTTGATTGTTTCTTCACATTACTGTAGTAACATGTTTTTGTTTTCTTAACTTTTTGATTCTCTAGGTGCTCCGTACATTAAATGTGGCAGAATAAAGCCGCTGAAGAAGCATGTCGCAATTAATCAATTAATTGCATGACAAATTAAAACAAACAAACAAAAAAAGCATAACCACATATTTAACAATAAGTAGTCTGTGATTTATGAACTAGTGGGGGTTTCTACGGAAACTCCTACTAACCTTTAAAATGACTCCTAAGAGCTACATAAAGTTTTATCATCTATTTGCTTGTAAAAACTAATTGTTTGGCCAACATGTGAAGAACTTTTTAAATGTTGTTCACTTCAGCTCTGACTTGATTTCTCACAAAAATATACTTTGATCCCTGACTCTCCCAGTTCACTTGTCAAAGCCTGGAAGTGCCTTTGACCAGCTCTGTCATTAGCCTCTTCAGACTGAGAACTAACAAAAAAAGCCTTCCTCGTTCTCTCTCAGTATGTCTTTTGAAGAGGAGCAAAGCAGCACGGGGCGTTGAAGTCGACCTGCCACCGTTAAACCTCTATGTCATTTCAACCAACTTCCTGTAGTAGTGCTGATGATTGGAACTAACAAATCCAATAATATCTCTCACCCACTGCTGGAATGTTTTTAGATGGAGAGGCATCCAATATTTCTGTATCCTTTTATTAGAAACCTCACACTGTCAAGATAGAGCAAGTCCTAAATTGCAATTTCCTTTGTTTCACCAAGCATCCAGTTGTACGGACTGTTTAAAAGCCATGCCACCCTGAGCTTATTTCCTGTCACAGATATTCACATGGCTGCTCCAGTCCTCAACCCAAAGCCTTCCAAGGTCAGTCGGTTTGAGATATTTCTTTGTTTCTTGAATCAACAGAAGTTGATGTGGTCTGAACTTAAGCCTAATCAGGGAGAGAGGACTTATACACCACTAACGTAAACCTACCCATAATCCTTAACCTGGTACACAAAATTCATTTGCAAGTAGTTAAATTGTAGCACTTAATAAAGTGGAAATAGGTGAGCCTGGCCTTCCTTCATAGACTGGAAGGTTTCTTTGACCATCAGGGCTAAAAGTGGCAAATTCATCAAGGAGCTCTAAAAGTCTGCAGCTGGTTCAGTGGAAGCTGGCAGCGGTCGTGAAACTTGTTTCTGTTATAAACATTAGTCGCTCCAGGCAAGAACTATTAATGCAAAGAGTTGCTTAAATAAGAAGTTTTTCTGCTAATGAACTCTGCAGAGCAAAGTCCATGTATTACTATTCCATGGTAATGCATGGAATAATGGAATCAATGCTAATTGAGATGGTCATTAGTTGCAGCTGTGGCTTATCCAGCCCCCACTTTGAAAGGTCATCATGCATTGATCTGTAACAAAAGTGGAAAGTGAGAGTGCACCTCCATGTTCAGCTGAGACTTCCTTGTCTTCCAATGTCCTAAGTTCTAAACCATTTGAACCAAAATCTAAATCCTTTTTCCCCAGGAATCTCCGTTCTGCCCCAAACAAAGATCTCTGAGTCAAACAAATTGTAGGGAAAAGTCTTTTTTTTTTTTTAAATAAATGATGATATAATATCCAAGACTTTGCATTTGGCTCATTTGCTACTTTGTGATTTTGCAGTTTGTCATTTCATCCCCATCTGTTTTGAGAACTTTTCTAAAGTCATTTCCCACAACCTGCTGTGGTTTTTTGACGGTGTGCTGCTGAAGAATGAACGCCTTCATTCTTCTTCTCCGGGGTCAGAAACCGTTCACACAGAAGTGATTGTGGACGCATTTAATTAGGAATATGAACGACCATGCACACAAAAAACATTAAAAAAAAAATTCAGATTCCGATTAAGCATGAAGACCTGCTGCCTGAACGTAGCCTGAATTACTTAGGAGTTTTTATTTTGCTGTTGGAAACTTATCCCAGAGGAAATGGAACTTCAATAGTCAAAAAACAAATGGTAAAATTCTTGGTCAAAGCAGAATGCAGCAACATGTTCAGAGTTTCCTTCTGTGCTGGTATCTGATGTGGCAGATAGCTTGTTGTGGGGGGGATCTGAACTCTACTGTCTGACTGTGAGCCTCTCTGCAGTGTAACAGCAGAAGAAGCATTCAGTGGCAGCCCTGCCTCTGTGATGCGGGGGGACGCCGCAACTGAGGAGAGCAGAGGGAACTCCAAACCGTCCCTTTGATTCTCTGCACTCCATCGCTCTGCACGCTGAACAAGCTTTCCCTCTCTGGTTCGTTCGTTTTTGCGTACAGTACGTAGAAACAAATCATAAAAGAAACCATCCGCTGAATAATATTCCTCACATATTCTGCATCTGTCATTCCACGTGGCTGTGGGCGCTGGGACCGAGGCGTTTATTGCTACAATTTGATTGTATGGAAATCAACATCAAAGCAGTCGAGTATTTTTTATTTATTTTTTTTGCAACATCATGCAATCATGCATAAATCTGCGTGTGTCATTAGCATAAGCACAGCAGCAGCATGCAGTGGCTGTATGGAAGCTATTTTTGGAGCGTCTGTCATTAAGTTTGCTCGACTGCTGGTGGAGGCGCTGCCGCTGAAATTACCACAGGTTTATAACCCATTCACACCAATGTTCCCTCTAATGGACAGATCTGGGCATATAGATGGCAGTCATTTCGACATTAATGTGTATCATAACCAGCACAAAGGAACATGCAGCTTTGAAATGAAGCATTTAGGTCACTCCTGTTGTCTGGTGAAGAGAGAGGCCTGACAGAATCACTTAAAGAAGCTTTTTACATGAAGGGGAAAATGTTTCCTCCAGCATCTCAAATGAAACTTTCATACGTAACAGTAGCTGCATGTGAAAATGTGTTTCTGTGTGAATGTGAATGAGGAGGCTGTGGACTGTAATGTACTGTAGGTGCGTTTGAAAGCCTATTGTCTTCTTAATTTGTGCAATTTGAGACTCGTCGGCCCTGGCCTTTTTTTCTTTTCTTTTTTTTTTAATTCATCAACCTCCATTCATGCACCTCTCTCCTTGTGACATGTTGAACAATGGCATAAGCAGACTAAGCGGTTCTGATAGGTTTCAGGGCAAAGCCTCAGATAGCTTGAGATTGAGCTCCGTAATGGACGAGTCTCTGGAGAGATTAAATGAGGAATGAGAGTCGACTCTAAACCCGGCTGCTTTGTGACTCATAAATAAATTCACGTCGGAGAATTTCTACACGGCTTCAGTTTGGACACGTAGGGAGGGCAGAGATGAACGTCTGTAGTTCTTTCTAAAGTCAAAAATAACAAGAACGTGGACGAGAATGCGTACGAGTTTTTAACTATCCAGTGAGAGGACCCCTAGTGTTAGGGTTAGGAACCACAACCATCCACAAATAGCTGGAATCCATTAATACTTGAGACGCTAAAAACACTTAAAGATTTGTTACAGTTTATTTTCACATGTTGGACCAAAATTTTCAACCTATTGTTTTAGTCAGTTTCATTTTCTTTATTATTATTTTACATCGGCTGTTTTACTCCTAATTTTTTTTTTCTTGTGAAGTGTTTTCTCAACAAAAACAAGAGCTATTTTTTTGTGGAAGTGTAACATTTTCTTCTTCAGTTTTAAAACATCCAATTTCAGAGTATTTAGTTAGACTTAGAGTTGTGCTTCCCATTCAAACAGACATCAGTTCTCAGATCTCTCCAGCAACACTTGGAGCAACACAACTGAATATCTGGTGTTTCCCTCCCAGACCAGCAAGTCATCAATTAGCATCTGGCCAATAAGGATGCTAATACAGTAACGCGGTCGCCCAGCGTTACTGTATTGGAAATTAGGGGCCTTGGTAGGCCTGAACCACAGGGCCACTGAAACTATTGGGAACCGGTCATGAAACAATTTCACACTGCAGTGTATGCCCTGCAGTGCCAATCTCTCTGCCTGCTCCCAAGGCAGGCGGGAAAAGTGCAGCATGCGGTTAGATGAAATTTTATTTTATTTTTTCAACCCCATTTGCTTCTCTGAGTCCTCAGTGACTTCTGGGTAATGCTGTGGGTCTGAACCCAGCAGGCTGCAGCCAGATGGCATGGGCAGGAGGAACTTTTAGAAATATTCATCCTTTGCATTAATAAACCCGTCTGGGGTGCCAGAAAGCTTACTTCATCAAAACAAACAATTCAACAAAATTCAAATGTTATGATGATGTAACAGGCTCCCTGATTTCAGTTGTCTGAGAGACTTTTTTGTATTATTTTTGTTTTTGTCAAATGTAGATTTTTTTTCTCTGTAATAATTTTGGTAAGTTATAAATATGAGTATTTTTGAAACACGGTCAATGTGGACTTAAGACAAAACGTGAAATGCTGTTTTGTCTTGTTAATACAAGTTATGTATTGCAGATTAATGGTTACCAGAGTACATAAAAAATATTTGTTATGCTTATGTTATATAAATTGATACAGTACAGATAATTGTGGTGCTGGTTATTTTGTTTAAAACAATAATTTATTCACATGAACGTTTTAGTTCGGGATATTTAATTGGACAGTTGGATTTTTCAACTTTTTCTCATTTGTAATACTATGCTGCTGCCGTGAAAGAAAACATCATTTTAAGCCTTTTCATGTGTTCTCATCCATACACTAATCATATATGTATTAAGAAGGAAACATGAAGTTTTTTAGCTAAACGTAACATTGTGGACATGGGGTTAATGAGAGCGTTCTTTGTTTTGCTTGTTGCCTTTGTGAAGCTGATGAAAACTTGCTGGCGGTTTGGTGCAAAGGGAGAAAATCCCAACATAAAGAGGAATTAAATAAATAATTTATGATTAAGAAAGGCCAGAACTGCTTTAAAGATGAAGATATTGTGCTCGCTGGGGGTTTGTGGGAATTGGAAATGCAGTCTACATAGTTTTATTTGTTCATAATTAAAGTCAACAGCAAACCCTTAATGTACCGAACATTGGTTGTTTTTTTTTGCTCATAAATTATTCATTACCTTTAGAAACATTGTGCCTGAGCAGTATGATATTCTAAAAAAAAAATCAGAAAGTAAAAGATCGTATCTGGAGATATTAGTGTGTGCATTGTTTGTGTTGTGTTGGTGAAAAAAAAGAAAGAAAAAAAAAAGAGTCCTGCTTTTGTTTACTAAAGTATCAAACTCCATTTGCTGCTCTCCTCAGTCCTAAGCTCTCTGAAAGTGCAGCGGTTGTTTTTAATGGTCCATGAAGAAGTGGTGTTGGAGAAGACTCCCCTGCTGGCTCGGTATTGATGAGCTGCTGGACTGTGTCGCTCTTTTCCCACCTCCGGCCCTCCCTCTCCATACACTCCCGACTCGACCCCCCCGTTCCCCACCTCTGTAGGTAAACCTGTCAGGTCTGATGCATTGCTTCCTCGTACTTTCATGCAAATCACACAGCGGCAGAGCTTTATCTCAGGCCAAACTAGAGAAGCGGCAGAACATCCAGGCTCCTCTGTCCCAACAGAGCAGCTTTATCTGAGGGCCGGGAGGAGATTAAAGGAGCGCCGCTCGTTACTCAATGCGGGCTGCTTCGCCTGAGGAACTCTGCTTCACTGCGATGGGGACGGCGGCTTAACAGAAAGGGCTGCTTTATCAATACAACAGGAGAATCCATTTTGTTCATGTTTGAGTTTTCAAATGCATACCGCTTAAAATCTCTTGAACACATTCACATTTTGTTAAGTTCCTTTCTTAAAGTTCAATGTATTTTGTTTAATTTTTGGGTAAGTAAATCACATGTTTGTAAAGTGGATGGAAAATGATACACTTGCAATCCCACCAATCCTGCAGATCGTTCCACCAAGCCTGGACCGGAAGTACGTTAAGCGGGAAAAGCTCCATCTTGATAGGCTAGCGACAAACAGTGTTGCATGGGAGCAGCGTTGCGATCAGCATTGTTTGGGAGAACCAGTTCAATGGCACACCATATGAAAATAATCAAATCATTCATGTTTGCTAACAGCCATACATTGAGGATGACGTTGTGATCTTTGTGATGATAAGTGACAAGTCCATAAAGTTGATTCATGTCCCAAAAGGCACTTTCTATTGCACATATTTTAAATAAAATGCTAGAAATGACTAAAGAAATTATTAATAACACGATGAAATCCTGAGTATCAATGAGAAAATCTACAGCCTCTTTTTCTGCTACCTGCTGTGTGACTCATAATAGTAAACTGGAATGTAAATTTAAACAAGTACAGTTTTATTTACGATGTGTGATTGTAAATGTGCTTACATAAGCAGTGATAGTATGTACTGAAGTACAGCAGCATTTTTTTTATTCTTTGTTCAAGTGCCAGCAAGAAGAAATTCATATTCGCATGTTTACATTTTATAGGTACATTTCATAGTTTGTGCAAATGGGTCTGATATGAGTCTACAGATTTGCCTACAAAGCGAATTTTAAGAAAAATTCTAAAACATCTTTAGCTCTATTAAAGTGATCATATCCATGTCGTATTAAATGACTTGTGTTTCCTCTGGATATTAACCAGCTATACTCATTGGCACTCAATGGTTAATAGCACGGTTTGTTTACCTTGATGTGATGAAAACTTCTCTTTACTATTTTAGCACTTTTGTTTTTACATCCTGATTGAGTCCAACCATATCCAACCACTGCGGTTCTCTTGCCTGTGATCCATGAAGTGGAAACCTGCTTCTGTACTACCAAGATGGCGGCAGAGTAACTAGATGAAAGAAGTGTGATGTCTTGGGGGAGCTAGCTATACTTTGTAGAATCATCTGTCACTGCAGGCACGCCTTCAGGTGTTTGGAGTGTCTCTGCCAACTCTCCACCTTTAGGGGCCTTTCCCACTACACTACATTAACTCCATCAAGTACCAGTTCTCTGCGTTTCAGTTGAGACAAACTGTGGCCTGAAAAGCCACTGATGATCCAGAATATTACTTTTTCACATTGCTTGAAAACATAATTTCTGGATCATACCTTTCCTGCCTTTGAATATCTGCTGTTGCCATTTGTAAATCCTACTCTCATAAAGTGTGTTTAGCTAATGTTTTATAGCTGCTGGTGGAGATGAGAGACCTGCTGAAAATATGATGTACGTTTTGTTTTATGAAAATGCTCTGGTATTTGTAGGAGTCATTCCCAGCTTAAGTCTGGGAATAGTTGAGACTCCCCTCTAAAAGCACCTATAACTGGCTATTTTAAAAACTCAAACACCAAATATACCATGCATTCATTCGCATAGTGGAAGCTGTTTTGTCACCACCACAGGAGCTAACATCTACAGTCCGCCTCATCTCTGCTCTTTGGAGGACAGCTAATGGAGAAAACGAATGGTTCTCCTGGATGAGCAATGAGACGATGGGTCACGAGAGGAAGCAGGAGCTTTCCCACTTGGTTCTCTCCAAACAAGCAGAGGAAGTTTGTCCTTGAGACTGACATCCGCCCGCGCCAGCCGACTGTCCACCTCTGCGAGACGCCGTGTAATCGCTGTCATCCTCGTAAGAATAATCGTCACTGAGAGTCTTTTTTTACGGGTGGAGGATTTAAGACCTCTAAGAACGATACTACAGCGGTCTGATCAATCACACCCCATCTACAGTCTGGTCGCCTTTGATCAGCCCTCAGTGTTTTCATACAGTGCAGCTCTAGAGGGAAGAAGAAAAAAAAAATCTTGTTCTCTGAAAAATCCCTTTTGTCTTACATGCTCTGCGCTACGTGTGATTTGTCCTCATTATCCACGCCCTCTTTGGCTCGGCTCTCGCCTCTGCTTCTTAGAGCTCTACAGGCAGCCCACAGCTCCTGGTCCGCCCCTCTAATTTATTTCTCCCTCTCCAAGATAAATGCCGTATAAGAGGCTTGTGTTCTCTGCCCACTTCATCACTGCGTATTTACGATGCGACTGCCTGTGTGGGTTACTGGCATGTGCGGCGTGGAGGTGATCCGAGTTGGACTCCAATGCGAGAACTTGATGTCAGTTAGTACGTTTATCATCGCTCTCCTTCCAGGGCCTCTCCTGGCAAACTCAGCCTGTACTTGAATACTTTGAAGGATGGATTATTGTGAAGCAGGATATAGAATTCTGATTTCCATAAAATCAGAAGGAGGAACCATTTAAGAATTTAGAACGAAAGTAGATGAGGGCCAGAGATTTCTTCAGAAACACCTCGATGTGGAATTACTTCCTACCCATAAAAACAGACATTATTCCTCGACTCATTCTTAAAAACATGGCCATAGACAAATAAACGTGTATTAATCCATGGCTCAGTGAATCTACCTTCTCTAACTGAATAATTGCCCACTAGCTTTCTTACATTATTGGGGTTGCTAAAGTACCAGTCCTGTAGATGCTCGTATGTTGACCACTCTCTTATCATGGATTTTGTCTTTGAAACATAGAAGGTTTGCCCATTCATAGGTTATTTATGAATATATATACTTGAAACAAAATGCAGCTTGGAAGCAGGAATACTCAGATACAATGTCAGTGATGGGAAGTTATTTTCAGAAAGCTGGCTCTAGTGGCACGGCTCCCAAAGAACAGCTGGCCCTCTCAGCCTCTAAAAGGCTCTTCATTCATTATCCTCTGTAGCTTCATATTTCAGCTTAACCTGGCATGTTTTGTATGTTAATAAATATTTTTTGCATTTAATGTTCTTATGAGAAGCTCTACACTTGCCTAAGTTTATGGATTTTTTTCTGTTATCAAAGCAGGCATCGTTACTTTTAATATTTTGATCAAACTTTTCATTTTTATTTGACACAAAAGCAAATTAATAAAACACTTTAAAAGAACAGAACCATTACAGAGACAGAGAACCAAAGCCAGTAACCAAACAATGTCTCAGTTCAGATGGGCTGATGCGATTCCTCCTTTTAGTTAGTATTTGTCTTGTTTTAAAGAAGACAGAAGGCCATGCTGCCACTCAGTGCAAAGTTTAATTTCTCTAGTGCTAGCTCTAAACTCACACGTTTATTTTGGTTGCTTTTACCCAGAATGCCCTGTGGTATAGTCCACTTCCTACTTTTGAAGTGGTTTCGGATCTGCTTGGCATTCACACTGCATTCGAACTTCACCAGAGTTCACTTCATCCAAACCCAGACGTTGGTTTGCAGGCGGACTGGAGATTACTTTTTTAGTCCACATCAGAGATAGGTTACACGTTCACACATCCCCAAACGAACCAGACTTTCTTGACAAACAAACTAGAGTTGGATTAAAGCGGACTAAACAGGATTGGAATTTATCCTTAGAGCTGGAAGGATCGTTTTGCTTCCCGTCGATTGGCTTTTCCCCCCAAGAGCAGAGATACGGAAGACCGTGGATGTTAGCATCTGCTGTAGTGCCGAGAGTTGTCCATATCTAAGCATATTGAGATTTATTTGGTGTTTGAACCACTAAAACTGGCAGTTATATGCATTAGTATTACAGATTTTAGTGCATAGCATCCTGACCCTCTGTGAGTACCGGGGTTCCAGCGTAGATACATTACTTGAAAATTCTTGAAGCGATATTGGAATTTGCTTTGATCACCAAGGTTGAATGATAGCTTTGCTAAAACTAGAGATCAGAAATTATCTACAAACTTTCTGAATGGTGAAGTTGAGGACTATCGCCAACACCAAAGCTAATTTATACCAATTTAAAACCACTGAATGCAAAAGTGCTGTTTGAAACCCTTGAGCTTAAGCCTGTGAGACATGGACAGGTTCATACCAGCATCAGTCAGCTTTAAGTAAACATCACAACAGCACACACACAAATTTAAACACCCCACTCCATTACTACACACACACACACACACCCACACACACCAATTCAAATTCAGACGGATCTACGCGGCTTTTCTAATTACATGGGTTTGCGCCTTTCGCTGCCAGGGAAGCTCATTTGTGCGCCGAGAGGAAGTGTTGTGCTAAGAGCAAAGAAGGCTTGGAAGGATGAACCTTAATGAGGGGAATCAGTGGAACGTGTCTGATGGAGACATTTCTTCACGGAGCTGCTGGAGGGCTGGTGATGAAAAGCAGTCCTCCACCGCCGGCCGCGCTCTGCCACTCGACCCTTTCCTCCTCAGATATGCTGCTACACATCCCAACAAGCAACTGTCACGCGGGAGTGCAATTAGAACTCTGATCTGCTTACAGCCGGAAATACTTGCTTTGGCTGCAGGCGAACGGGAGAGGGGCCGGGGTCGGTGTCAAAAGTGGTTGTTAGAAGTCCGAGTGTTGTATTGCGGCGCTCTGACTGCATGGCTTATTAGTCGAGGAAACAGAAGAAGAAGTCTAACATAGACACAACCAAAGAGCAGCACATGGGGAACCAGACCACATGTTAGAATATTAAGCAGAAACTGGCATGAAATCTGCTTGCTCTTTATCTGCTTGCTCTTTATCTGCTGTCAAGTTCTAATAGAACATGCTGCTGAAGAGGGTCCTGGGACTGCAGGCAGACTGACCATTAGGACCGTGCTGTAAACCAGGGTCAGACTGAGCAGCGGTCTGCTGAGCGCCTTAGTGACAGGCTGAACTGGGGATGTTTTATAAATGAGCAATTCCCCTAAATCTAAATCCCCCATTTATCAGTCCTGCTCACAGAACTGGCCAGTGACACTTTCTTCCTGGAGTCAGACTGAAAAGTATTCAGCAAGGAATGTTGTTGGTTTCTAATTTTAGAAGGCTTTCAAAGCTAATGGATTTTGAATTACAGCTTCTATATTCTTCCCCAGAATATAGAAGCTGTAGTGTAACGTTAAGCTGCTCATTAAAAGTTTTGAATTCACTCACATCTAGTGGTGATAACTGCTAAATCTCACCACTGGACTTTGCTGTTGTCTGATTAGAGATTCTGAAGATATGACGACCTTCAGTAAGAATACCACATATTGCATATTGCAACATTATTTAGCAACAATAAATAACGTTTATTGTTATTTATTGTTGCTAAATGACTGGCTATTGCAGTGTCATTTATCACTGCGATAGCTTTAATAAAACTCCATCAGCTATTTTATGTATTCTTGAGACTGTCTCGAACTACCATGGAAACCAGAGATCCAGTGTATGCATAACTTAGACAATGCAACTCAGTACAGAATGTTTTTAAAAAGTTCTAAATTCATGTTTCTAAAATTAAGTCCTTAAAAATGTATTAAAATCATAAAAAAATTATTTGGTCCTATAAATATGTTAATGTCAGGTCTGAAATTTTGACATGGGATGACTATTTAATCTCATATTGTATTTTGTTATATTTTTTTTTTTTATCGCATGGAAATTTGCCGACATCTTCATTGTGTTCAGTGACTCGAGGCGGTTTCAGTTACTGGTAACTAGCGGCTAATATTGGCCACCATGATTGGTGGTGGAATTTGATCCAAATGCTGAGAGAAGTAATCGATATGAATATGAGAGAGGTGAATAAATACTGGGAGTTGGAATGCTGGAACAATAGACCAGGCTGATTGATTAAAACATTGATAGTGAGAGGGAAGAAAGAGAGAGAGAGAGAGAGAAATGACACGATGGGTGAGGGAGAGCAGAGGAGCTAGGAAAATGAATCTTTAACTAGACACAAGGAATAAATAAACATAAAAAACTAGAATCATTGAGGAAGGACTGAACTAAAGTAAAATAGAAACAAGGCTGATGTAATCAATATAAGGAACTAAGGAACACAATAACAATTGACCTAGAATGAAATAATCAAAACACTGAAACAACTCAAAACAACCAAGTCCTAAGGATATAGCCTAACAAGCTAACTAGTTTTTTGCTTTGGTCATAGGTAAGTGCAAATTTATATCCAGCCGACTGGGTGATATCTGTCTTTTCTACTGGCTCACTGGTGTTGCCACCACATGCGATGGATGCTAAGTTCAGTTGGCGCCGCCACTCCTAGCATTGACCTGCTAGCAGCGCTGTCCACTTAGAATTTCTTGAGTAGTTATGTAGCAGAACTTTTTACTAATAGTATCTGAAATATGTGAAATTGGTCCAATTTGGGTTGCCATTAAATATAATCAATAGTCAAACATTTTTTTAACTTGGACTATCTTGATAGCGTAGAAATTGAGCGATTCATTTGCAGCCTTTTCAGCAAATTTCTAGTTCTTGTGTATTATGTGCATCATTTGAGCAAAATCCTGAACTCATGATTGAATCGTATTCTTAAGATTTGAACAATAAAAGAATCAGGTCAGCTAAAAACCACAGAAGAAGAAGAAAACCTTTTCAAACCTAGGTTCAAAGGAGCATGCAGTGGAACAAAATGAAGCCACACCAGTCTTACCTGCAAACGGTCACAGACTGGCTCTCGTGATATTTTCTCAAGAGTGCAACTGTACTTTGACTAATTAAAGCAGAAAATAGAGTTTTACTCCTCCACCTGGTGGCGGGTGGCTTTAAAACCTCGTCGTTTGTGCGATAATGGGTTGAGAGCCGGCCTGCTGTTGTCCTCCATCAGCTGGAAACCCTCTTTCGCTTCAACCCATTATTTTAGGTTATTAGAGTCATGTTCCATGGCTGCTGTGTCATTTTTCCCACCACAGGGCGTGCTGTACCAAATGGCAGTAGATTTTAAAGAAAGAGATGAGTAGAGGCAGTGTGTCCTGACCACACACTAACTTTCAACTGTAATGTAGCTTAGGGTGGGGAAGGTTCTCTGGGAACTGATGTGTTAAGGTGTAATTGTGGTGATGTAAAAGTTCTTCAGTTTTCTCTTGACAGTGTCAAGCAAATAAGACCTTTCTTCTTCTTTTAAAAGTTATGTTAGGCCTTAATTGAACAGTACCTAGAAGGAAAATAGGGGGGAGAGAGAAAAGGAAGACATGAAGCAAATGACCCGAGACCCAAACCCAGGACTATAGCCTCAGTGCATGAAACCACCCAGCGCCACAGAGAAATGATTATTACAGCACTTTTTCGACTTTTTCATCTTGAACTGAAATAATATGTTTTGTGTGCTTCCCTCTGCAGCTGGCTGCACCTTCGACTCGGACTCGGACTCTGGGTTATGTGAATACCACCAGGGTCAAGAGGACGACTTCGACTGGCAGTTGATCAAGACCTTCAACTGGCCAAACCCGACAGCAGACCTCCTGCCAGGTAGGTTTTAACACGGCTCACAGGTCAAGGGTTAACTCACATTTCAATAGAGTCCTTTATGGACATCATGGTCAAACTTCACCTCCTTTGTTTGGGGCCCTATCCCTACATCTTGTGTGTTTCATGTGTCTCTTGTTCAAACAATTTAGGCGTGGCCATACTTGCAAAAATGCACACTAATGCAAGCAAGTTATTCCTTTTAGCATTTTTGCATTTAGCAAGTCACTACCACAAACTTGCGTGAACAATGTTATGTTTTGGACAGCTAAATTCAATGCCACACTTAAGCGTTAAGTCAAGTTTGATGAGTTCCAACGTATGATTTTCACATTAAGATTGTTGTCACATCTGATAGTCTGGTAGGCTGGGGACCAAAGTTACAACATTTGTTTCATTTTCAGTTGCTGTGGTTCTCTTTCACACTGCACTGAGTCAAATCAACCAAACACTTTGAAAAACCTGTCCCCCTCCTCCGAGTGGCCACTGAAGGAAACATAAAAAACACAACTTCCTTTTTCACAAAATGTAAACAAAAATGGAGTGGCGCCGGATTTTAGCGATTATAGGATTTGTCTTTTGTTTTGACAAAAGATCACGAGTCATTTCTCCCCCGAACACCAGATTGCTGCATCTCTGATTAGTTTTACCCAGAATGTCCTGCACTTTAGTTTACTTCCTGCTGACTGCAAAACTGACATTCTGATGCCTTCAAATCTTTGTAGTACCAGTTTGACATAAATTGTGATTTGTTCATATACAGCAATATCAACTAATATGAACTTTTTTTATTGTGAGCCCTAGTCTGTTATACTATGAACCCATTTCTACTGCCCCAGTTCTTGTCCTCTGATATTGGTTGAATAGGTAGAACATAAAAGCCAACAACATTTTCAACATGTGCAAAAATGATTATTTTTATTGGTACACCTTCTACCTGCTTAATATCCATCCATCCATCCATCCATCCATCCATCCATCCATCCATCCATCCATCCATCCATCCATCCATCCATCCATCCA
>CAEFZY010060591.1:0-47318 GCA_903066815.1 Brachyrhaphis roseni
GACCCCGGAGCCCCAAGGGCAAGAAGAAATTAAAGAACAAAAAAAAGGAATTGGTGGGTATTGTATAAAAGTGCGCCCCCTCCTTCTCCCGGGGGGGGGGGGGGGGGGGGGGGGGGCACTGCCCCCCCACCCCACCCCGGGATCTGATTGGCCCCCCTCTCAACATATATATATGTTGTGCCTGCTTCTCCCACCTACGTAGATAGCCCTGCTCCTTCTTGGCCCCACGACTTTAAAAGTCTAGCTCCGCCACTGTTTTGGACACATTTATCACTTCCGGTGCGGGGGAAACAGCAGGTTAGCAATGGCTGCTGGACCATAACAATAACTATGATGATGTTTATAGAATTAACGCAAGAAACACCAGAAAGTATGACGTAAAAATGCCCCAAATTGTCTGATGCCTACGGTGGCCCTGAGGTGAAAACCACTTTAGCAAATTCAAAATCACAACAACATTAACGAAGCACAATTACAAATTACAAAAATGCATGTGCATGAGTGTTTCTGCATGCAGTGGAAAGGAGAGGTGGTGAACTTGTTTTCTTTAACAGAACGGGTTGATTGACATAATTGATGTGAAAGTGTCATTTATCTCAGGGTTTCTGAACTTTTCCGTGCCATGATGGGCCCCAAACAGATAAGACTACGATAAAAAACTTGATACTTTTATATTAATCCCTTCAAATTTTATTTAATCTCTACAGTTTGTTTTTGCACCCACATCAGACTTTTTCCTTGTCAGAAACTTTTCTAGTTTTCAGGAGCAAAGCAGCTTAATAAATTTAACTGGAAGCTAATCAGAAATATGAACATTTCAAATAACATTTTCCTACATTTTCCCTCTTTTGGACAGCCATTCCTATCTTCTATTTACATCTTAAGTTATTTTAAGGTATATTACATTTATAAAAAAATATTTAGAATGTAAAACTTTATTGGATTTATTTTTAAAAAATTTTCATCTTCCTCACAACTTTCTGAAACAGAGCAAGAGCTTAAATATCCTTTTTCTTCTTTTTTTTTTTTTTTTACCGAAAGCAATTATGAAAAGCAGACTTTGTTTAAATAAAAAATAGTAATAACTACAATTTTCTGTCCTTAGAATAAACAAATGCACTTCAAGAAACTGAGAACACACCTCAAGTTAATCTAAACATTTTATTACATTGGACAACACTGAATGTATGACATTTGGATAGAATGTAAAGCAGTCAGCTTGTAAACTAGTGTACATTTGTTTTCGCCACTAAAATAACCTGATCATTAATGTCTAAACTATTGGCAACAAAAGTGAGTACGACTCTCAGTGAAAATGTAAGACATTTGCCAAATTAGCTCTCCATTCCTTCCTCAGTAGCTCCATCCATAGCCGGTGTTACGGTCGAGTTTCTCCGGTCAATCCGGCCTCTTTAGGAGGAGCTGCGTCTTCATTGTCCAGGTTTACCTTTCCCCTTTCCTGCAGCAGGTTTTTTCTTTTCAGCATTTGGTTTCTTTTCTTTAGCGCTGAGCTTTTCCACATTCTCTTTCAGACCTACAGAGGAAGTAAATATGTTGCTTATTCACACAGCAAGATCAGGTAAGAGTAATGAAATCAATCAATTAATCAATCAAGTTTATTTGCTTTTTATTTCAGCAACAAGGCATTTTGAAGTGTTTCACATCATCAAAGCAAAAAACACTCAATTAAACCATTACATTTTCTCAAGTGTCATCGATACACATCAGATTATTGATTAATGTTTCATTGATTCAAAAGCAACTCTAAACAGCTGGGTTTTTAGTCTAGATTTAAAGAAACTGTGTTTCGGCTGTTATGCAGTTTTCTGAAAGTTTGTTCCAGATTTGTGGAGCATAGAAGCTGAATGCTGTTTCTCTATGTTTGGTTCTGGTTCTGGACGCAGAGCAGAACCAGAAGACCTGAGAGGTCATTCAGTGATTTATAAACTACCAGCAGTAGTTTAAAGCCTATTCTCTCAGTGAAGGACTGTACAACTGGGTGATGTGCTCCATCTTCCTGGCTTTAGTCAGAACACCAGCAGCAGCATTTTGACTTTTCATTCAGGCCTGTGAAACGCTGTTAACTGTTATAAACACATGGATAAGTTTCTCTAGATCCTGCTGAGACACTAGTCCTCTAATCCTGGAAATTTTCCGACTTTATAACTGTCTTTATGTGGCTCTGAATGTTCAGGTCAGAGGTCAGCTGAGTCTCTTGTTTCCCGTTCCTCTTTTGGTCCAAAGAAAATAACTTAAGTTTTGTTTTTATTCAGCTGGAGAAAGTTTTGGCACATTTATCTGTTCTAAGCACCCAAGACAATGAAAAAGCAGGAGCTTAAATACTGAGACACGGGTGGAAATGGCAGATCAGATGAGCTAATCAGAGGAGAAAGAGATCAGCTGTGGCAGATAGAAAGCTGGGAAACTGAGGGAGGGAGACTAGTTAACTAAAACTCAAAAGCAGCTACAAGGAAAAAGACCAACAGAAATCTAACAGAAATCAAAACCAAAACCTTTTTTGTTTTTATCAAAAACAAGATTTTTTTTTTTTTAAATCAATGTGTTTCCACTTAGACAGGGGCAGCTAGAAGGGTCTCTGTGGCTCAAAACAATTAAACATTTCATTATTCAGTATTAGTTGACCACCTTTCATCTATTCACAGAATAAAAATAAACAGTTATTGTTATTATTGTGGAGCTCACCATCAGCACCATCTGATTTTCCAAGCAGCTCCACCTCCACTGGATAATGGTCGCTTATGTTCAGAGCCTAAAGCAAGAAGTCATTAAACTTTATCAAGATTATTAAGGCTTCCTTTGTAAATCTGGACAAGAAGTACAAAAACTGAAAATCCTTGCCTCATTATCACAAATAAAATGTTTTGCTTATAACTGTAATAGTTTCTGTGCTATTTACAGAAAAATATCCATTTTTGAAACAGGTCATGTGACACATGGAGGTTGTTTCTACGATCCACAGCCTGAGACTTATTCTATAGAAACAAGTTCTTATCTCAATGTTTTCTGTGTGTGATCTTTTTGTTTGTCTGTAAATGATAGTTTTTCTTTATCATGTAAATCAGATTATATATTTTCTGAGTAAACTAGCAGCTGCTCTACAACTTGTGAAAATAACAAACCTGTTCCTCAGACAGCTTGTATTCCTCCTGGAAGTTGAAGGCTTTAGCAGAACCTTTAACAACAGCCTGAAGCATTTTGTCTCCGTAAACAACAATCCTGAACGAGGAGAAGAAGAATTAAAGCAAACAGCAGAGAGTCGCAGGATGTTCACTCTGATATCTCACACAATCAGAAAATAATCAAACAGACTAAAATACATATTCTGCTTTGGTATTTAGAATGACGCCCTTTGTTTAAACGTTTAATTTATGAATATTAGTAGATTTTAATGTTTATTCAGAGAAGCGGGATGGTTTCGATGTACCTGTCGTATGTGTTGGTGTTTTTGGTGCTTGCCGTTGTGTCCACATCGTCTCCGATCAGCCAGTGGAAGTTCGTGTCGTTGCGGATTCGGATGGTTTTCATTTCCTTCTTTGTAACATACGAGCCGTCGGCGTTAAAGTCGCCCAGGATCATCACGTTCTGCAGCGGAGAAAAGGGAAACCTTTAACGGTGTTAAACTAAGCGCCTTGTGAAAGCATCGCACCACACCCAAAGTGGGTGGAGCCAAGGGACAATTGCTCTGCTGCTGATATTTAAGCAATCAGATGATTGATCTTCATCGAACAGCTAATCAGTTTCATTTTCCTTCTGTTTAATGTTTCAGCTCCTTCACTTTTTTGCAGTATTAGGAGGTTTTTGTCTAGTTCGAGTCCTTACTTCAGTCTTCCACATCTCCTTAATGTGTAGGAAGAGGTCGTAGAGTTTATCCAGCTCCTTCTCCGCGCCCTTTGGTGTGATGTGAACTGGGATCAACACCAGATCTTCCACAACTGTCAAGAGAATCAGACAGGAATCAGGTCAAGTCTACAACTATTTCTCAGGGTTACCTTTGACCTATTAGAATTTAAACTGTGGTTGTATATATTATAGTGCCATTGTTATCCTTCACCTGTGTCCGGGCAGCTGAATCGGAGGATGTATGGATCTCTGTTAATGTCGTCCTTTCCTTGAGTCTTTTCATCGTCAGACTGGTACGAGTCCAGCAGTGTAACCAGATCAGGCCTAATAACCCAAATATTAAGTTTAAAAACAAAACATTTTCACCTCCCTTTAAAAATAGAAACATTTTAAAAAATCACCTGTTTCATTTGAACTCACCAAGGTTATTATAGCTAATTAAAATACCAAAGACTGAAATTGATAAAACATTAACTGAAATAAATAAAAATCATAATTAGCAGTGAAAAACTGTAACCATCCAGGACTATATAGTGCATTTATAAAACTAACTAAAACACTGAAATTAGAGCTAAAATATGCTTTGTTTTTGTTTATGAATCTATTTCCAGACTTTTGAACTGATAGGAAATTGATTTCTTTTTCCTCCACACAAGCAGTTTTCCGGCACTGAATCCTCCTCCTGCTGCTACGCTAGTCCACAAAATGGCAACAAAACTTAAATGTACGTAACTGAATAGGTTTTAAAAATAATGTCTTCTGTTGAGTATTCATTACCCAACTGATGTATAAAGAAACACAATACTTTCACCTTTTTGAATTCTGCACCTAAAAGTTAACCAAAGTGTGAAAAAGCTAAAACTACTACAATAACTAGTACAAACTAAACTAAAACTTAACAATATTTAACTAATAAAAAACAGCAAACACTTTCTAAAACCTGTTTAAAACTAACTCAATTACACAAAACGTTGCAACAAAATAAAACTGATGTACTTGTTCAGATCAGTCAGATTTTGTTATTTTCTCATCTTTACTGGCAGTTTGTGAATGAAATTATCCTCCTAATGAATGAATGAATGAATGAATGAATGAACTGTCACCTGTACAGGATCAGGAACTGTTCCTTGTAGTCCGTTCTGCCCAGGCGAGTGCTGATTTGCTTCTCATAGCGATGTTCCCTTTCAGGATGGAACAAAACGCACAGAAACGTGTTTTCATTATAAAAGTTTCTTTCAGGGACGAATCAGATTCACATTAAGTTGAAGCTCAACCTTTGTGGCCTGTAAGATTGTATTTTATGGGAACAGTCCATATATAGATGAATGTGATGAAACTTTTACTGACTTGTTGAGAGCTTTCATCAGAACATCCACGGCTTTCCCGGTCTCGTCCACAACCTCCAGGATCACAATGATGTCATAACGAGAAATAATCTGACAAAAAAAGACAATTGAATGAGTTTAATTCATCAGATTTCATCAAACAAGTTGAAATCATTAATATATTTGTGTCAGTATTTCCTTTAAACCCATTTTACCAAAGCAGAAATCAAACCGCCAGGTGTTTTTCTACCTAAGAACGTTTTTACCTGAACCAGGATATTCAGAATGCTGGGATCCGACACTTTTTTCAGTCCAAGCCTCTGAATGTTAAACGATGCGATTTTCATGGTGGCTGAAAGTTTAGAAGAAACTTTAAATCAATTGTAGCCTCCAGTTGATCAATATACACATTACAGAAATTAAATGTGGATTTTTGGAAAACCCAGAAAAACCTATCAGAGCTGAAAAACTGTCCTGAGAACAACGAGGACGGGTTTGTTTTTTCTGCCTTGGACTGCTTTTGTTTTTGGTTTTAGTGAAGCGGTAATTCTCAGTATTTTAACATTTGCAGGATTCGTGGAAGTCGAGTTTGTGTTGCGATTAATTGATGCGTCTGCACATAGCTGCAGGCCAAGGCAAACAGACACTCTTACCACTAAAACCAGTTTGAACTTGCTGAGTTTGTCTGGACTAATTTTCTCTTGCATTGCTGAACATAAAAGATTCGAGATAAACTTGGTATTTCTCGTGTTCTAGTTAGACTTTTTTATAAGTGAGATAATCTGCCAGTGAGATAATATTAATGAAAAATACGTTTTCATCAATATTAAGGAATTGTTGATTTGAAACAAGCTTCTATATTTTGCTATAAAATTACTTGAGTTAGTTTTGTCTTGTTTCAAGTGCACTAAGATATCTGCACTAGAAATTAGATTTAGTGTTTTTGCAGTGATGCTAGAAAAGATGCTGCAAATAGGTACATATTTATTACCTCTTTCACTGTTATCACAATAAGTACCACAAAATGAATCAACCTCAACATACCTCAGCCTAATAATAACTGCACTAAGGATGTAATTTATCCTTTTGATTCAGGTTTGTTGGAGATCAATTGTTGAGATCAGAAGACGCTTTGCTCTAGAGAAAAAACTAAACAAGAAAGTTGTTTCTCACCTGCAGGAGAATCTCTGTGTCCAGAGGAGTTGAATAAATGTTGCAGACTTCACTATATAACGTGTGGAAAGCGGCTGTTTGATTGGTCTAGAGCCAACAAATAAACCCCGCCCTTTTATTGTATTCCTGCTCAAACATCTGTTTGTCTCTAAACATAAAAAGTGTTAAAAATGTTAGTTTCTGCGCTGTGGAAATGAAAACCAGCATCAATATGAGAGTTTCTGTCAGGGATCTGGGTGTTTTTCTCTCTCATGGAGCTGCAGGTTTCCCTCGGTGGGCGGGGCTAAGCGGTTCACCTGGTCTCTGCCAGCCAATCAGCAGCAGCTGAAGAGGCGCTGGCTGTTTCTCATTGGACGTCCTGACTGTCAACCTCTTCTCCTCTGACTGGTTCCTTGTTATTTTCTGTCTTTGTTCCGAGTTTATTGTAGTTTCATTTTGGATCTGCTCTGAGTTTATTGAACTTAAACTCTGACCAGCAACCATCAAAACACTTTAAAAAATAATGTTATGTCCAACTCTGTGCTTTTGGAAAAAAAACTTTTAGGACTATTTTTACTAGACTTTATTCTTTACTCTTTACCCACTGAATGACAAACATTTTTTAAACTAAAATTCACCAGACAAAATTTCCACTGAACTATATTTTAGTCCTTATGATGATGTAATTTTTAAATATCAAATGATTGTTTTGATCAGTTACTCAGTACTTGAGTAACATTTTTACCAAATACTTTTTACTTTTACTTTTCTTTGTTCTGGTCTGTCACATAAAATCCTTTTATATTTACAAGCATAAATATTTATTCTTATAAAGTGTAAATAAAGGTTTGAACAGAATACAGAATAAGACTAATTGCACTGAAAGTATTTATTAGGAATACATTTAGCCATATTACATTGATTTAGCAAAGCACAACTGTTTTAATGTCAGTTATCTCAAATATCAATGAGTTATAATAAAATAATACAACGGCACAGAGAAACCAGCTTCTTTACACTTTAAAAAACAAAGAACCATCACTTTATATTTAAATGAAAAACTAAACATTCATGTCAGCCTTGAAACCACAGAAGCATTAAGAAAAATCCACAGAAATGATTTTATATTGGTCAGTTTAACATGTTTCAACCAAAACTTCAAGAAAAAACCCCATAAAAAAAAGAAAAAAATAGTAACTTCAAGAAAATAATGTGACAACCTGGAGAACTTTTACCAAGGTTTTGACCTATAAAATGTAATAATATGAAAATCTGGGTCGATATTTTTACCCCACACTATTGATATGTATTTAAATAAAATGCATCGCAAAACACAAATGGTTATAAAGATGGTTTAATGTCAGCCCTTTTTTATTTATCAGATTGAAATGCTGAATAAATAAAATATGTAAACAGTGGAAACCGTCTTAGCAGAAGCTAACGTCTACCGCCGACCTTATTACCGTGATTTGACCTCCAGCCAATCAGCGCCAAGGAAAAGAAATGCCGCTCCTGGATTGGCTGCTGCGGCAGCCAATAGCGAGTCAAGTAGCGAAGTGCCGAAGTATTTCAGCTTTTAGACATGATTGATTAAAAACGAGTGATCAGGTAGATTTTCAGAATAATTTACACATTTCTAAAAAAAAAATAATAATGTGAAAAATATCCTCAGAGTTTTCTACAGAAAAGAGAAAACTAAAAACATAATATTATCATCTAGATTCAACAAAGCCGAGAAGAATTTGAATAACACCTGTTGATTTTAACAGAATGTGTTATTTCAATTTCAGATAGAGGAAATATTAGACTTTTCTAGCTCAGAAATTCCTTGTTTGTTTTTGTTTCTTTAGAAAATTTCTGAGTTTAATCTAAAAAAAAGGAAAAATTCAGAGTTCTTCACCAAATTTTCAAGAAATGTTCAAGATCTTTCTAGAAAATGTGAGTTTTTTCTTGCAGATTTTTTACTTTTTAAACTCAGAACTGTTCTTCCTTTTTGTAAATATTTCTGAGATTAATAATTTTTTTAAGTGAACTGTCAGTTTCTCAAGCTCAGAAACTTTCTTGTAATTTTCTTAGATTATCATTAGAACATTTCTGTTCTCCTCTTTGTTTTCGTCTACAGCCCTAACTTGGCAAAGAAGATGAAAATAAATTGCAGGCGTAGAGAGAAAACAAGGTTCGTGTCATCAGGTGATATTTTGGTGCATATTATCCATCATTTCTTTACTGCTGGTCCACAGAGGCAGAAACTGGCTTTGTTAATATTTTCACTGTTTTCTCCTTCTTGATGCTGAAAAATGGAACCAGTTTCTCAGTAAAGCAGTGGCTGAAGGTGTGGATGTGGCCGCTGGTATCAGCATCTGAGAACGACAGCTTCCCCCTCTCCCAGTCCAGATGGACTCGGATCCTCCGGGGCGGCTTGACGGACAGAACCGAACTTCTCCCTGGAGGAAAGAAGGCCAGAAAGGCTCCGTCCAAACCGATCCTCCACGACTCTGACCCGACGGACCCCTTCCTGTCCGCGGACTCCGCCGCCACGCCCACCTCCCAGCCGCCGCCTTCTCCGACCTCGACCTCCCAGCTGTGTGACCCGGAAGTGAACCCTTCCGAGCCGAGGACGGCGCGGCACCAGCCGAACCGCTCCGGGTTGTCCGGCAGCTTGAGCCGCTCTCCGTGCGTCGCGGCGCTCAGGTCGTCGGCCGGGGTCAGCTCGGGGTGAGCTGTGTTTGGGTCCAGAACCACGGCGGAGAAGCAGACGGCCGCCTTCATCTGGATCCAGATGTTGTAGCTCAGGTTGCCCAGATGTTTAGCCACATTCAGCAGCGCGCCGGCGGACGGAGCCGGGTCCGCCTGCAGGCGGCGCTGTTCCGCTGTTTTTAAGGCAGTTTTGTAGGAGTGCAGGAAGGAAACGCTGTCAGCTTTCAGCTGCTTCTCCATCTCTCTGATTGTGTTGGAGAAATCCGAGATAATCCTGCTGAGAGCTTCACATTCCTCCCTCATCGCTTTGCTTTTCTGCCGCTCTTCCTCCCTCAGCGCAGCGATGCGGGCCTCCTCTTCCTCCTGCAGGAGCTGGTGAAACTTCTTGAACTCATCCCTAATCTGCTTCTCTGTGTTTCTGTTCTGGCTCTTGATGTATTTGGCGTTTTGGTCACAGCTCCCCTTCGCCTCTTCGAAGAGCTTCAGCTTTTCCCGCAGAGCCGTGAGGGACTCCCGGACCTCCTCCCTGCGCTCCTCCGCCGCCTCGTCGATGGGCCTAAACTTGTGGTTGCTGTGAGCTTTGGAGTCCCTGCAGACGACGCAGACGGACTGCTGGTGATCCAAACAGAACAGCTTCAGCTTCTCGTTGTGCTGGCTGCAGAGACCCGGCTCTGCTGCTGCAGAGAGCTTCCTTTTTTCCTCTAAACACAGGTTCCTCAAAGCCAAGCTGATGGGCGGGTTGCTCAGAGGCCTTTCCTTGCAAAGCGGACACTCGTTTATTTGCTTTTCCTTCCACCAGGACCGAACGCAGGCTTGACAGAAGCTGTGGCTGCACGACAGAACCACAGGATCCGTGAAGATTTCGTGGCAGATGGGGCAGAAAAGATCCTTCTCAGAGCTGGAAGCCATTTTCTCTCTGAGAGAATCTGCAAACAGATCAAACAGAAAGTTAAACCAGGAAGTTTTTCTGCTGCTAAACATTTCCTGCCCTGACTTACCTCGTCTCTCCTTCTGTTGCTGAGGTTAATTTAAAAGTGAATCTCAGTTTCAGGCAGCAGAGAAAACAGCAGCCGTTCTTTTGTTTGAGATTAAAGGTGGAGCCCCTCTAGGCTTTTATTTTCACTTTCTTTTTCTTCTTCTTCCTGCCCTCTTTATGGCGGCTGGCAAACAACTTTACGGTCTGTTACCACCACCTGAGATTGCAGTGCACTGTAAATTGAAACGTTGCATTTAATTGAAAAATATGAGTGAACATTACTTAATACTCAATCTTTGGGGTATATGGAAAACAGGTTTACTATGTAAACTAGCTGCCTCAAACAAATGCAACTTATTAAAACAAGTAAAGTTATTATAATATTCAAGGATTGCAAACCCAAAATAACTTGATAAATTCAGTTTAGTTGCACATAAACTAAATAGCAAAGATCTTGACATTATTAGTTATATGTGAATAATTATTTGGTCAAAACTTTTCCATGGTAAACAATATTCTTAAACTGATCTAAAGTGTTATTCTCAGCAAATTTCTTTTTTAAAGAAACTTGGTGTCATCACGGCATACTTTATTTTTTGACACTGTTAAATGTAAATGTTCAATTTCATATATTTTCTAGAAAAAAAACTTTGAAATTTTCTGAGCTCTTGAAGTTGAATTTTTTTTTTACTTCTGAATCTCAGAAAATTTCCAAAAGTCAAAAGTTTTCAACTTTATGAGCTCAGAAAATTTAAATTGTTTTTAAATATAAAAAAATTGGTGAAAATTTCAGATTTTTCTTTTAACCACAAATTTTAGACTTTTGGAGATCAGACGTTTCAAAATCTGAAATTAATCTCAGAAATGTAATTTTTTGACAGAAATTTACTCCTTTTTTTCTATCTTTAATGCCTCTAATAAGCTTTTGTAAAATCAAGTGCTTAGTAAAAAGAAGCATGATGTTTTGTGTCACCATAGATCTATCCTAACTTAAGGACAAAAGATGATTTTTAACCTCATTTTACTGATTTTAACATTTAAACCTACAGTAGTGTTTTTTTGCAGTGCGTTTTTAGCAGAACTCGTTTCCTGCAGTTCCAGTATATTTTTACTTTCACTTTCAGGACAGTCTGATAAATAAACTGTCACTCAGCGGAGACGGATTATCTCGTTGTGTCTCTTTCATGGGAGGAGAACTGAAGCAAACAGGCGAGTTCAGACCTGCAGGTGGAAAAATCCAATGTTTTAGTTTCAGGGAAAAACGCGGAAGGCGACAGGCGTGTTTTAGAAAGTTTAGACACATTTTTACCTAAGCCAGGTTTCTAAAGAACTAAATAAAACAGATCTCGGTGTGTTTATTAATGTGCATTAAGTTCCCCCGTCCTCCAGAGTTTATTAGTTTCTGCGTTTTTAGTCGCAGTGAAATGTTTTGGTTCATTAAAAGGACGATAACCGACTGAAGTCTGAGGGAAGAAGTATTTATGATTGTAGTCTTTAAATCAGATCTGCTTTGCAGAATTGCTTTAATTCAGCAGCAATGGAAAGTTTTCTGCATAAAAAAGTTCAAGTACAAACAAACTCCAGACTTTAACTAAGCCACTCCAAATTTCTTTCTTTTCTTTTTTTTTACTTGCTAAAGTTAATTTATTGTGGTAATATATATGCAAATAATACATTTTAAAACCGAGAATACAGCAGCTTATCACCTGATAAGCAATTCCCCCTTTGGAGATCAATAAAGTCTATTCTATTCTATTGCTGGGTTTCAGACACGTGACCCGGATGACGCGCGAAATTCAGATGAAGGGCCGGAAGTGGATTTCTCCGGTTCAAAACAAAGCTGATCACAACAGTAGCTAATGCCCTAAATAGGCTGGAACAGACAAGGCATCTCGAAAAGATACTGTAAATTAAAATATGATCCGTATTATCTCGATAAAAAAAGACTTGTCTTATAATATTGAGGATTTACCCGCATCGATGCGATCCACATAACTAACTACCTGTAGTTAACATGAGGGGGAACAATCACAGCTCACTGTGGCTGTATGGCTGGTAGGTTATATTTAATTTATTTAGCTTTTTTGTTTTTTTAGCATGAAAGTCCCAATAAATAAACATCTTTTCTGTCCGTGACTCGGCATTGAGCTAGCTGCTAACAACATTCGCACTCTGAGGACAACAGGGGATAAAAATAATATATCTTACCTTATATATGAATGCTTGGCTTTCTACGTAACTGTCCAATAAAATATCTGAAAATACAATTTAAACAATGAATCGTTACCTGTTAGAAAGTGGCGTTGTTAGTTTCTGCACCTCCTGTTTTTATCTGTAGATTGTTGATCCACTTTTCTCCTCTTTTTTTGGTAAGTTTTTTAAAATTAACTCCTTTGTGACCAACTACCTTTGAAACATCAAAATAACGTTTATCTTTCTCTCTTTTAGAACGATTGGAACAACCATACAGGACTCAGACTTTAGACATTTGATTCTGGATCAACAGAAATAAATGGGCGGCGTTTACTTCCGGCCCTCCATCTGCTTTGGGTGACGTCGGTGCTACGTCATCTGAAAACCAGCAATTCTGTTTTATTTTGTTCTTGCATGATGAATTAATTGAGTATAATTGAACACTGCTTTAGGCTCTGTTATTCTTCCAAACCTGCAGTAATCATTTGCGGCTTCCTGCAGGTATTTTTAGTCCAACTCGTATATAAAGTCCATTATTTCTCCAGGGAACAAAAGGCCTGAGTGAATCAGGGTTGTTGGTTCAAATCCCTAGGTGAAGCATGGACAGCTGCTTGGCTTTGTTCCCTGTTTTTACAGTTTAATTATGACACCTGTAATGTTTTTATGCATTTTTCTCCAGATGTTTGCCGAGGTTGATGTTCTGGGACAATCGGTGGGATTTCTCTGCATTAAAAAGTTTTCTTTAGGTTTATTTTTGTCATAACTGAGGTTTGCACATTAAATTATGAGATTATCCTTCCACTTACAGAAAAAACTGAACTATGACATATATTTGATACTTTTAATGGTTTGTTCTTTTAATTTTTCTTTGAGTTTAACAGTTGTTTTTAATAAATAACCTTCATTTGTTTTGTTTCTTGCAGCTGTTTCTTGTTTTCACATTTTCAAACTTTCAACCTGAAATGTGAATAACTTTTTCTCTTAGCTTAATATTTAAACCTGGAGCCTAAAAACTGTTTTTATTGAGTCTTACTTTGAGTCTTTCTACCCTTTTCTATGGAGAGAGGAAAGTGCCAAATTACAATAAATAACTTATGAAATAATTATTGAAATGTGTCATTAATTTATTTAAAAAAAAAAAGAAATATAGAAATTTATCAAACATATAATTAATTCTATGTTCCTCAGTTAAATGTATGTTTTCTTTTTAAAAACTAGATATAATTATCTCTTGATATAATAAATTATTTCATGTTCTGGTGCTGAAGCACATAATTATTTATTCAGTATATTATTGTTTATTATAGCTATTTCTGCGTTTTCCAGTGAAAATATTGACCAAGAGCCATGCTCTGGTTGATTTTGTCACATTGAAGCTTTATTTGGGTACAAATAAATTATTTCCTGCACCACAAATTCTTAGGTGGTAAATTAAACCTTTAATTGTTTTACTTGAGAATCTGAAGAGCAATATCATGGGAAAATTGTTTTATAATACTCTTTAATGTTTGAATGATTGACATGTTTTTATTGTTCCTTCAACTGAAACTACATTCCTGATTCTGTTAATTTCTTAACCAGCTATATCTGAGTAATAAGTGGCAGCAGCATCACGCTGTTTTGTTTAACGACGCTCAGTTTTTAAATTACTGTCAAAATTAAAAGTTGTTTCTTAGATTTTTTTAGCACGACTGAATCCAGATGCTTTTATTTACTTTTTGCTTCTCACAGGATGAAAACTATTTCTTTTTAAATAATCATTTCAGTAATTACTAAGTATTTCTAAAAAGGTACTTTTTTTGTAATTAATTTACCTCAATGTTTTTTGTGTTGCTGTTTGTCAATGCGGAGTGTAAACATGTTTTGTACAGGATAATTGTATTTACTTTATTTTATGAATAAACTGATTTACAATAAAAACTGACAAGCAACAAACATTACTGGCTGTGTAATTATTACAGAAATAGTTTTCATTAAGCCGTGACTCTCCTCTGGTGAGCAGCTTTAAATCTGTGAAACGATGGAACAGCAACTGACTTTTCGACAAGAAAAGTGTCAAAAAATATCTTCTGGTAAAATTATCAAAATAAAAGTACAAATGAAGCCTCATATTTGAATATTTTCCTTCCAAGCAGCCAGATTTTTATGAAAATATGAATAGATTGTGAACTGATGCAAACATCTTCTTTCTCCAGTTCATTATAGTTAGACTAAAACATGCTTTTAGATCATGCAAATATTCTTAAAGTTGATACGTTTGCAGCGGTAGCAGAGGGAATAAGCCTCACATATGTGATTTATTAAATTTACAGGAGCTTCCCACTATAACTGTGGAACGCTCTCATACGTAGATTCATTAGAACGTTTTTTGAGTCACATTTTGGTTTTACGTGAGTTTATAATTTTTTGTGTGAGAAACAGAAAATGTACAAAGCTAAACATGTTGCCATAATCACCATTTTATTGATTTGGATATTTTGCTTCCATCAAAAAAAAATAAAAATAAAAAAAACATAAAAAACAAGACATAATTACAAAGAAAATTTATTGACATCTCCCACTTCACAATACAACAAAAACATAGTTCAGGTCTTTTCCGTTAAACATTTTCCACTGAAGAAATGTTTCTTTTTATTTCTGCCAAAAAATAGAGACATTTCATAAACAGTCAGAGTTAATTTAGGTGTTGGGTGTGTTAAGGTAGACTTTTCTGAACAGTCTGTTTGACTGAACAGACGTCTGTTCAGTCAAACAAAGGTCATTTTCTGCGCTGTACTGAGCTGGAAGAGCTCAGTGCAGGAGCAGCTTCTGAGTGTTGCAGGGTTCATGTTTACCAGTGAAAAACAAACTGAAGGTTGCTAGGCAACATCATCTTCAGACTTTACTTCTTCCCTGACTTCTTGATCCCACCGCTGGCTGCAAGAAAGAATACACAGATACAAAACTGATAAAATAACAAAGAAACAACTGTGGCTGATTTTGTTTAATTTATAACATGAAACAAAAGGATTTTCTATCAAATTAGAGACGATGTTGGGTTCAGATATGGAGCTTCATGGGTGCAAAATGTTTCTCCATGCGTTCTGTGAAACCACAAAATGATGCATCAGGTCCAACACATCCTGTTGTTAATCCCATACTCAGGTTGTGTTCATGGCTGCTTTTCTGGTATTATTTCAAAACCCAGAGGTGTAATAAAAAAATAAAAAAAAAACCTATCAACCATATGTGAATTCTCAGGTGTCTTCCAGACAAAATCTGAAACATATTTAAGAAAAACCTGAGGAACTGTTTTTAATGTTCCTCCTGTCTGTTGCATAAACAAACTGCAGCGTTGATGTGGAATGATGTCTGTAAATAAAGCTCAGGGTATGAGCTGCCATTTCATTTTACTCATTAATAATGTTCATTAAAGGGCCAGTACTATGTGTTTTCCAGGGACATAGTGCCATTTTATAGCTTCATGAAGTAGCTATGTTACTTTCAGTTTTTGTAAAAATGTTGCACATATCAAATATGACATAAAAAAATTACTTCCTAATTTAATGTCTTGAAACTGGGATTCTGTCTCTTCAAAAACTTTAACTTAGATAAACAATTTAATGAAGAATTACTTCTCTAGTCTCACCTAAAGGTCCTTTTCCTGACGCTTTGGCCTTCAACGCGTCCATGGCTTTCTGGTCTTCTTTCTGCTTCTGCTTGAAGGCAACGTCGTCCTGCAGGCATAAATTATTTTTAATACGCCACAAGCAACACTTTCTGTTAAACTGATTTCTTATTCACAAATAAATTTTAATTTTCAGATGATACTTTGAACACAGTGAATCCACTCTGACACTTTAAATCTTCATGGTCAAGAGGGCAATAAAGAAAAGTTCTTAATCTGTGACTTCACCTAAGTTAAATTGTGAAAAAATAATCTAAACCACAGGTGTCAAAGTCCAGTCCTGAAGGGCCACTGTCCTGCAGTTTTTAGATGTGCCACAGGTACAAAACGCTGGAATGAAATGGCTTAATTACCTCCTCCTTGTGTAGATCAGTTCTCCAGAGCCTTGCTAATGACCTAATTATTCTATTCAGGTGTGGTGCAGCAGAGGCACATCTAAAAGTTGCAGGACACCGACCCTCCAGGACTGGAGTTTGACACCCCAGAAAACAGATTAAACTTACATCATCCAAGTCCTTGTTTTGTTTCTTGGGTGCCTTGAGTGGTTTCTTTTTGCCTCCTGAAAAATGTATACATAAAACAAATCAACCAACATTGCTGTCACTCCATCTTTAAAAAGTATTTGTGTATTTATTACTTTACGATATTTTTATATTTAATGAGCTTCTGCTTATTAAATCTACTGCACAACCTCAAAAGTTACCCAGCCTTTAAGACAAATTAGTGCAGATTTTCTTTAAAATATTTTCAACCATTAATGGAAATTTCAAAGTGATTTCTGTCTCACAGTCATGCAAAAACAGTACAAGATGCTTCCACCGGTTTTAAAAAAGGAAAACTGCTAATCAAAGCATTTGATTAACTGATTACCAGTTAATCAATCTTTCCCGTCATTCTGGGAAAGATGTGGGGGTTTTCATTCCAGAGAAAGACTAAATGCTGATTAATTCACCTGCTCACCATTTCAAACCTTTGTGCTTTTGGTCATTTCATTTTATTTCAATCTCTAGTTAAATGAAGCACAGTGGGCCAAAATTTTTCTACAACGATGTCAGAGATAGATTAGGTCAAGCATAACAACAAGACCGACAGTTAGTGCTGCTAACATTTTGAAGCGAAACGCAGCATATTAGCTAGAATCTGTTAGCATTTTTTAGCTTCATGCACAAACTGAAGCGCGCGATACATAAAGTAACAAGGTCAGAAATTCATAATGATGTAGCTTAGCACAACAAAAAAGTCTCACCTTCTCTACCGGACATATTTAAATCCTTTAAATAGGATATCAATGACTAAAATTAACGGCAAATGACAGCAATTTGGGCTTGTCGTCGGTTTAATCCGCGCTGGAAGGACCCCAGAAGAACCTCCGGAAGTAGGATACCAATCATATGCCTGAACAAAAAACACCTACATGATGCTAGCTGGTTCTCCAAACACCAGGAAAATAAGTGGTTAAAGAAAGTTTATTCCGAAAAACTAAATGCTGTGACAGCTCTAAAGGAAACAGGTGCGTTTATTTTAGTAGCTTTCTCCTTAAACTAGAATTACGACAGACATATTCTAGACAGTTTTATGAGAAAACAAACACCGAGGTCAATGTTAGCAATATAAAGCTAGTTAGAAAAGAAACAGAAAACAATGATGTAATAAAAAGGAGTTTCAATTAAATAAGCCGAATTATATAAATGTAAAGTATTTAGAGTGTGATGGTAGTGTATGTATTTAATGGTTTGTCTTCAGTGAGGGCAGAAACAGGTGTCTGCTGTGTTTACACAAACTCAGGATTGTCTGCAACAATGAAAAAAGATTAGAAAAAAATATTGCAATGGGTAATAAACTTGCTGTTACATTTAAGTTATTGTATATTCAGAATGACGTAATTCCTTTTAAAATTAATAATAAAGCATGTTCTTCCTAAAGACATGTTTTGTTCTTAATATTGCGCTACTTAAATGTAAATCAATTTAAAAGCAGCAAACGAAAGCAGCTGCCAGGTAATCTTAAAAAATCTTAATAGATTCACACAAAGTATGAATATAAAGTAACTAGTATATATGCCCTTATGTAGGAGAGGTAAACAATATTCTTTAATTTGCACTCTGATACACACAACACCTTCACTTCAACATGTTCATTTATTGGTCCTAATTTGATTGGATCCAAATGTTTTTAAAAGTCTTTAAAAAGATTTTTTTTGTTTTTCTTTTTTTTTTAGAAGTGCCTTTTTGGTGTCGACCCAAAAGCTGCTGTGTGACTGCTGACGTTCTCAATGAGGTAAGACACTCATGAAATGATTTGAACTGAATTCAATGTACCAGAAGAAATTTAAAAGAAAATCTGAAGTCAATCATAGAATCATTTTTGTTAGAAACAAAACCTTTGGGCATGACTGAAAGAACTGAATTAATTAAATAATTAAAGCTGAATTAATTAAAGAAGTTTCACCGTCTCAGGTACAGAGGAGCTCGGATTTACATCTGGGCTCGAGGCTCATGCTGTCTGTCTGGGCCCCATCTGGCGGCCCGAACCGCTCCAGTTCGGTCCTACAGCTCTGAACCGCCGTCTCGACCTCCTCCACCCACTGACCCCTTCCCTCTTGTACAGAAAGGTACAGCTGAGGTGGTGAAGGAGCGCAGCCTGTCTGCCCTGCAGGTACAGCTGTCCAGTACCAACATATCAAAAAAGACTGAATTATCAGAACTGCATTTTTCTGTTTGTTATGATTAAAGTAGCATTAAATAAAAAAGTTCTTCCCCCTTTTTGTCCCATCAGCATGCAGGAGAGTTGGGGCGGCAGTGGAGCCAGAGGTCGGCGCAGACGGCCACCGCAACTGTGAACTACTGGTGGGGGAGATACGAGGAGTTTGTGGGGCTGAACGAAGTCCGCGAGGCTCAAACCAACGTCACAGAGGTTAGAAGACACAGAGAACAGTCATGTCTGCAAGTTTAATCAGAGACAAACATCTTTATGCAAAATTCACAGTTTGCATGTTTTGTTTCTAACTAGCTTTATGTCTGAGCGTAAACGTTGAGTTGGACAGTAGCAGCTTATTTGGATTTAGTGACAGAGGCCCTAAAACATCTAAAAATATGCAGAACTGGCTAAAATATCATTATCTAAGAATGGTTTTGTGCAAAAAAATGTAGTGAAGATGTTTTGTATAGGCCTCTTTTTTTTTTTTTTTTTACCTCCATCAACAAATAAAACTTGTATTATTAAAAGTCTTACAGACTGAATGTTTCTGCTCAGGCTGAAGCAGCGTTCATGGTGGCCAGAGGAATCGTGCGTGAGGCGCACACCAGCCTGGAGGCGCTGCAGGGCCGCCTGAAGGAGGTCAGAGACCGGCTGGACCGCGTCTCCAGGGAGGAGGCTCACTACCTGGAGCTGGCCACGATGGAGCACAAACTGCTGCAGGTAAAAACTGGTGATTCAACGCAAACAGTGTGTTTGAGTTACACAGGGTGGATGAGTGTTGGAGCGTCTCCCCACATAAGCTTTACATCTACAGCTGTCTAAGTGGCCAAGCTTTCATGTTGTGAGACATGCAAAAAAATGTTTTCAGCTGGATAATCAGGGTTTGTACGGATGGATGAATTTTCAATTAGATGTTTTTAAGATCTGAAAAGTTCTTTATTTCTGTAAATATTGATATTCAAACTACACAGTTTTGTAATAAAGTTCAATCTAACATTTGATTAAAATCCTACATTTGGAAAACATTTACAGTTGAAATCAGATATTTTCATTCACTCAACTAAAATACAAATACAAATTTTTTTCTCACTGTTAAAATAAACCTGTGTAAAACAGATCAGCCTTTTTTTTTTTTCTCGAGCGCAGGAAGAACGGCGCCTCCGGACTGCGTATGAGAACGCCGAGAGTTCGGAGAGGGAAAAGTTCGGCCTGTTTTCGGCGGCGGTGAGAGAGAGTCACGAGAAGGAGAGGACGAGAGCGGAGCGCACCAAGAACTGGTCCATCATCGGCTCTGTGCTCGGAGCCCTGATTGGGGTCATGGGGTCAACGTACATCAACCGCGTCCGCCTTCAGGTAACAAGAGACACTGACTGAACTTTAACCCTGAAGCATGAAATACTAAGAAAGGGAGACAGGAAGTAGATGAGGAAGCCACTGGATGGTTGAAAACATAAATACCACCAACAAAAATGACAACAAATATTTTATTTTTAAGATTTAAATTAAAAAGATCAACAGTAGAGATTAGGAGTTGAGTGGAGTCTGTTGCTTTAGCAGCAAATTAATCCTAAACTCTTGTGTTGGAACGTCCATCTTGTTTTCAGAACCGACCCGTTCTTGTTTGGCCTGATGATGCAACATTTATGTTCGATTTGTTGCACATCTCACTTTATTTTGGACTTTCTCAGAACTTTGTGTTGCTCTCGTTTATCCGTTCATCACTAGTCCTGATGTGGGTTTGGGGTCGTTGAGTCGCCCAACTGTGTCAAAACTTTAAGGCCTGAAATATTCATATTCTTGACAGATTTAGATTTAAAATTAATTTCCTTCAACGTTTGTTTCTGATGAGACTTTAAACAAATGTTAAAACTATAATGTAAAACAATTTATCAATTTAATTTTTTTTAAATATATAGATTTTTTATGTACACATGAAATTATGCAAGTCCAAATCTGCCATGAAAGAAAAAATAAAAATCCAACAGAAATGTATAATTTATAGTACTACAGTAACAATTCCTGTAGTTTGTTTTATAGCAAATGGTCCTCAGTCGAACTGATTCAACTGAACTATCAGGTGTGAAAACAACCATAACTTATGAGATAAAATCAGAATTTGAATTTTAAAGTCATGACTATAAGATGGAGCAACCCTCCTTAAAGAAACAGCGTGACTTCCTAAATCACAAACGTTTGACAGTCGAAAGTATAACTGTGTGTTAAAATGATATAACAAATGTTTCAACCGAGTCCATTGGACTATAATGTGTGGAAACATCCTTAAGCTTGTATTCCAAGGTGTGTATGCATATATCAGGTTTATAGTTTTGACCCTATAAATCTGAAGTGGATTATGTTCTTGTAGGAACTGAAGAATCTTCTTCTTGAGGCCCAGAAAGGTCCGGAGAGTCTGCAGGAGGCGCTGAAAGTCCAGGCTGGGAACCACCAAACCCAGCAGGACCAACTGGGCGAACTCATCGACAGCCTCCGGGTCTCTCTGGCTGACGCCTTCACTCCGAGCAACAGCGCCCCCCAGGGGAAAGGAGGACCCATCACAGCCTCGCCTGCCGTTTCTCTTTCTGCCTCTAAAGACCTTCAGGTCCAGAACCAGAAGACGGAATCACTGCTGGCGTCGCTGGCGACCCAACTGGGTCGGCTCCAGCTGGGCGTCAGTAAGGTGGAGGGCGAACTGCTAGCGGTGCGGAAGCTTCTGGAAACCGAACCGCAGACCCAAACCCGAGCCGCTGGCCTTCAGAGAGCAGAGACCCGGGAGATGGAGACGGTGGCGAGACGCCTGGACGACACGAGGAGGACGGTGGGGGAAGGAATCAGGATGAACATGGTTTACAACGCCGTGTTCAGCTACACCGCCGCCGCCGTTACCATCACTGCTGTGTACCTGCTGCTCCGGGGAACTGGTTGAACTGGACCTGGACTGGTTTATCACGAGTCACAATAATATCAGTTAATTATGAGCTTAATGACATCAGCTTCCTGATGAACCGGAAACAGATGGTTTCATAAGTATCTCCTGCTGAAGCTTCATGGTAACTGGAGCACATTTATCCTGTCCAATCACTGATTACAATATTAAACCATCATACCCACATCTTCCATCACATCACAAAGGATAATCTTCATATTTCCAGGGAATTATATAATCTTTCATTTATTACCTCTCATTGTTTTGTTTATTTGCTGATGTGATCATTCTGATCCAGATCAAGTTGCAGGCTGCCACCAGGGGGCAGACTTCCGTCTCAATCAGCAGCTGCCTCTTATTTAGTGACTGATAATCCAAAAAGCAGTTAAATTAACTTTTATAAAAAGTTTGACTTTTAACCTCCTGGATGTTTCTGACTTCAGACTAATTTATTTTGTTTGGAGGAACATTTTTCAATGAACAAATCATTGATTTTAGGATTTTCTAAAGAATAACTGCACGACTGACTGGTATATTCCCAGTTAATCCAGTACCAGAAGGAATAATTAACTTCACATCAGCTCCAGTGGACCAGGGCAGCAGAGACAGCTTCTCTGGAGATGAATGACGTTAAAAAACTCAGACAGGTTCCTTTAATTCAGATTAATGTATTAAAAACATTTTTGGCTCTGTAGATTTTCTGGAGGCTGTTTGCTGCAGCAGAACCTCTCAGATCCTGGAGTACTTGAACATGTGAGATGTTTGTGACATCATGCGCTGGTATCGCCTGCATATTAAAAGGTTGAATGGGAATTCACTTCATGGCTTTTGTTTCTGTTTTTCAAAACAACATGGCTGTTCAGTTCCAGGTTCCAGGAGGGGGCAGCAGAGAAAAACCCGCATGTTATTTTATTCAGCCTGGATTTATGCTGCATTCCAGTTCTGACTTCCCAGTCTGAAAATTCAACTGGAACGGATTTGTCACTGGGAAAGTGGGAGCAACTCCGACTACATCCAGTTATGACTTCTGTTAAGGTCTACTTCACATTTCAATCATTACCTCTCTGGTAGTAAAATGTGGTGGAAACATTTATTAACAATATATACTTGTAAAACTGCATCTGAAATTGATGTTACATGTAGGACCTGCAACTCTATAAATATACAAATTAAAAGGTGTTTGCTTGTGGGAAGTGTGTACATATATATATATATATTTGTACAATTTCTTTATTTCAAACATCTATTTATGAATTACATTTATGTATGCACAGTGGTACAGTTGGTAGAACCGTTGCCTTGCAGCAAGAAGGTCCTGGGTTCGATTCCCAGCCCGGAATTTGCATGTTCTCCCTGTGCATGGTGGGTTTTCTCTGGGTACTCCGGCTTCCTCCCACAGTCCAAAACCATGACTGTTAGGTTAATTGGTCTCTCTAAACTCTCCTTAGGTGTGTGTGTGTGTGTTGCCCTGCGACAGACTGGCGCCCTGTCCAGGGTGACCCCGCCTCTGACCCGAAACGTTGGCTGGAGATCGGCACCAGCACCCTTCCTGGGCGATGGCCCCCATTTGGGACCGCCCCTGATCAGAATGAACAATGAATACAAATGCACGCCACACTTCTAAGATCTTTATTCGTTACATAATTTTGAACCAGGTTTGCATTGTATTTTGTTCGTCTATTAAATAAGATCAAATAAAAATGAAATAAATGATGAAATCAAAATAAAAACAAACAGATATACCATAACTTCCTTGTTTCTTAACCGGTTCTGATTGACCGGTTCAGCCCGGGCTGCCCCTCTGCCGGTCCAGCAGGTCGTATTCCCGGTACAGGATGTAGTCCTTCAGCCGCTCCGGCAGCGGCACGAAGCTCATGAAGACGGGCGACCGCAGACGGAGGCGGCCGAGACACCGACGGATCCGCAGGCGGCAGAGATGCTGCAGGCCGCGGGGGTTTTCTGGAGAGAAACGGTGATATTATCTCCTCCGTTCTGAGCTAACGGTCAGGTTTCCGTTACCTTGGAGTCTGCAGATGTCTGCCCACTGGTTCTGCTCCAGCAGAACCGCCTTCAATTTGGAACACAGCGTCACGTGATCCACGTAGTCCAGCAGCACCCGAACCACGTGACCCGACAGGTCTTTCAGCCAATAGACGGTGATGACCTCACAGAACTGCGCTGACAGGGAACGTGACATGGTATGGCAAACCGTTTAACATAAAATTTCCATTGTAGGACTATCTGTTATTACATTGTGTGATCAGTTTGCCAATCAGTTCTCAGTTCTTTGTTCAGAAATCAACCTCCAGTACTTAAGTTTTGGATTCTATCATTATTTTCATTAAATCATCAAATTCAGTTGCTGCCCGTCTCTCTCTGGATCCTATTAACTGTTAGGTTAATACGTTAACCTAACAGTTAATCATCTTGTCTACAAATGTAAATTGATAATCTGATATTTAATTAAAACAAAACACTGACATTAAAATCAGTATTGTCCTCTTTTGTTACCAAAGTATCTTTGATCACAGAGCAGGTCCATCCCTCGTAGTCCTCAGGAATGTGGGAGCTGTTGCCATAGGGACAGTCAAAGCAGCGCTCCACGTCGTAACCATAGTTACACAGCATCCTGAGGATGACCTGGTGCACACAAACATTTCATTCATTATGTGGATTCAGTTCATTAAAACTTCATGTAAGCGTTTCTCCAGCTACCTCGTCTTTGAGCGCGTACTGCAGCGCCGAGGGGAAATGCGTCGTGTTTATTTTGGAGTAGTAGTTGACGTTAGCGCCGTAACGCAGCAACAAGTTGATCAGATCGTAGTTGCCCAGACGGAGTGCAACCTTTTATTTAAAAGAAAAGACAGAAATCCAGGTTTTATATAATCAATAGATGAAGCTTCGATCCTGAATTACGAAATGAGACTCAGAGAAAAACAAGAAGATTAAACAGGAAATCTGCTACACTAATAAAATTTAAATCATTTATGTAGCTCTTTCTTCAATATTTTCACATGATGCCACTATTTGATGAAGTGCACCAATTCCCGTCCCGCAGGAAAACAAACCCCACAGCATCATGCTGCCACTTCCAGACTCTGACATGGTAGAAGCCATGGTCATGGTCAACTGTTCTGGTCATGGTAGAACAGTTCTGATGGCCGTTTTCCCTCCCAGTGTAACGATGCTGATTATGGTCAAACTGTTCCTCTTTAGTCTCAGTTCACGGCTCCAAAAATGAAGATCTTTGTCTTTGTGTGCATCTGCAAACTGTAATCTGGCTTTTTAAGTTCCCTTTGAAGTGATGGCTTCTTCCTTGCTGAGCAGCATTTCATCTCATGTCTGTACAGAAAATGTTTCACATATTTTCTCTCAGTTTTGTGTTTTTCTACAAATACAAATATTTTTGATAATTTTAGCTGACCTAAAAGAAGAGAAGTTTGGTCTGGTTTAACTTCAGACAGTGAGATTTTTTATTTTTATTTTTGTAACTTCTGATTTCCAGTGCATGTGCCTCTTTATTAACGTCACCCTGGTATTTTTAAGCCGTTTTTTTCTTCACCTGGACCGCTTTTACCTGCAGACATTTGACCGGGTCTTGGTTGGGCATGGCCCCGGCCTCCAGCAGCAGCTTCACCGACGCCATGTCGTTATTGGAAACAGCAAAGAAGAGAGCGGACTTCCTCTCGTCGTCGTAGCTCCGCCGGATCCAGGGGTGGAGCATGAAGTTGGGGTCGTAACCCGCATCCAGCAAGGCCTGATGGGAAAACATGACAGTTCGCCAGATGTCCTGATGAAGCTGAGGCATCGGTTACGTACAAAATAAGTTTCAAGGGCCATTTGTGGCCCTTGAAATAGTTTTGTTTGACCTCTGATCACAAGACAACAATGGTAAACCCTAACAACTGAAAAAACTGGAAATTGTCTGTTTTCCTTTTAATAAGGCAACAATCTTTCATATAATATACAGATTTCATTAAAATATGGTTTATTGTTGAGCATGGAATATTTTAACAGAATAAAAATATTCTAATAAACATATTGTTGAATTTTAAATTAATGCACTTTGTTAGCTCACAGTGGTTTTAATTTGACGCCGAGGGCAAAAAGTACGAACCACTGGTCCAAAGTTATTATGTACTGAAATAACCATGTAGCTTCAGTTTCATCAGGAAATCAGGTGAACTCTTTTACTTGAGTAAAAATATGGTGTAAGTAGTGCTTCTCTTACTTGAGTTAGGCCACTGGCTAATTCTAAAGCGCTCTGTAGTGGAAGCTAATGCCAAACACTAAGGTTGAAAACAATGGCAGATGGCTGTGTTGCACAATGCTGCATTTAGCTTCTTGCCACTGAGTCGGCCATCGCGTCCTGTAGCCTGATGGTAGGAAGCTAATAGCCTCGTTCTGTCAACCAATCATGTCTTATTTTTGATTTGATTTTGTTGTTGCCTTATTAAAAGAAAAACAAACATAAGTTTTTCATTTGTTTTCTATTTTGTCCGTTAAATTTTTACCATTCATAATGTGTGATCAGGGGCTGAAAAAAAAAAACATGTCAAGGGCCACAAATGGCCCCCGGACCACACTTTGGACACCCCCTGCCTTAGACCCAAGTTTTATCTGAGCAGGACTGTTGAATCATTGCAGAGATATTTTCAAACTAAAATCAATCACTTCTGTTTATGACACACACACACACACCTGGATGCAGTGTGTGTGTGCCTCTGCTGCCGCTGAATGAAGAGGGCTGATCCCGCTGTCGTTCACATCTCCCATGTTGGTGACGGGCAGCAGCAGCTTCAGTGACCTCAAACACACACACACACACACACACACATGGTTATGTTGCCTATTTGTGACCTTGGTCAGTCAGTTTTATCACTTCCAGGTCAGTTCTGCTGCATTCAGTTCAGGTTAAAGTTGATTAAATGCAGCAACATGCGGTGAAGTTTCTGCCTCAATCGGATGTACAAACCCAAACTTATATTTCAATATCGACTATAAATTTAAAAAAGCTTTTTCAAGTTCGTACAAATGAACAATATAATAATAAGAAGAAATACATGTATTTCATATAAAGTCAAATTTAGATTTTTAAAAAATATTATTTTCCTTGGCTGACTAATGTCTTTTCTAATTAAAATTTTAAATCATGTACCTTTTATAATCCATGCATCTTGAAAAAAATATAAAAGTTTGCCTCATTTTCCTTTTGTTATTAAAAATTTAGAAACTTTAACAGAGGAGAGTGTTCTTTAATGGCTCTATTTTGATGGTACTTTTTCAGTTTTTTGACTGTTTTGAGTTTTTGTAGTGTGTAAAAGAAGAGCACCTGTGGTGTCTGTATTCATAAATATGTATTTATGAATACATAAATATGTATTCATAAATATGTATTCATAAATAGGCATCAGATATGACTATATGAAGTCAAATTTCTATGCAGCATTTTCACAACAACTGGAGGTAACATAGTAACTTGATTGTGTTATAAAATAGCAATATGTGCCTGGAAAATTCAAAATACCCGTCCTTTGATATTAATACATTTGCTATCTTGTTTGCCATTGTTGTCTCCTTGGTTTCCCTTCTAGTTATTGTCCTCTGTGTCCTTGTCATTATTGTAGCTGTACTATTGTCCCTGCCTGCTCTGTTCACTGCCTGAAGCTGATGCCGCCTCACATGGCAGCAATATAATAAAATCAACTCTGCATTATTGGCCCCTGACAAAGCAAAACACTTTTAGAAACCTTTTGATGATATCGTCTTTTCTTAGAAGTGAATCTGCTTTAAACAGACTAAAACTGGTTTGTTTCCATTTGGATAACAGGACCGGTGAGGTAAAGTGCTCACTGCAGATGTCCTCTGTGTGAGGCTCGGTGGATCGGCAGATGTCCGGTGTGATTGGACACGTTGGCGTCGGCTCCGTGATCCAGCAGCAGGCGGACGACGGCCGCGTTTCCTGAAGCAGACGCTTCGTATAAGACGGACGCCTCGTCGTGCGCCTGAGAGAAAATGTCTCCTCCTGCAGGACAGACAGCATTTTATAACATGATTATAAAGAAATTCAAACGTGGAAAAGAATCAGGAAGAAGAGAAGCATAGAAACATCTCTCACCTCAAAACAACACAATAACACAGAAACCCATATAAATATTTAAATTAAAGTTATTGAAGCTTATGTTCTAATCATAAGGTTCAAAGTAATATGAAAATACAACTTTGGTTCGGATTTATCGTTGACATATCACTATATGTAACATGCATATGACGAAGCAGCTTGAAAACCAATAAATGTTGATTTATTTCTGAAATAAGTTAGGTAACAACATTATAATCTCTTAGTGCTAATTTAGTTTGCTGTTTTGTAAAATTTCTCTTGAATAAAACGTAGAGAAAAAACTGAATCAAATTAAGACATGATTGGTCGACGCAGCATTCTGTACCAACTTCCATTGTTCTCAATGTTAGCGCTTAGCATTAGCTCCCGCTAAAGAGCGCTTTAGCTAGCAGACGTAATGCTAATGACCAATGATTTAGAGTTAGCCAGAGGAGGGCAGAGTACCCAAAAATTTACTCAAATAAGAGTATCACTACTTTAATATATTTTAACTGAAGTAAAATTAAAAAGTTGCCGTCTAAGAAATTACTCAAGTAAGAGTGAATAAGTATTTGGTAAAAAGTCTACTCAAGTAAATGTAACTAGTTACTACCCAACTCTGGGGTTAAGGCAACAACATTTTTAATTAGCAGTGCTGTAGTTATGAATAAGACAAAGTATATTTGATAGTTTTCTAAAGTGACCCGATCTGGTTGGCATGAACCTTCTGCCTCACCTTTCCTCAGCAGGAGCTCCACCACCTCCAGGTGTCCTCCCTGCGCAGCCAGCGCCAGCGGCGTGAAGCCGTAGTTGCTGCGTGGGTCCGGCCGCGCCCCGGCCTCCAGCAGCAGCTTCACCAGCTCCAGGTTGCCCGCCCGCGAGGCTTCGTGGAGCGGGCTCCGGCCGTGGCAGCCCGCCTGGTTCACACTGGAGCTACGGAGGAGCAGCTGCTTCACCAAGTCGGTTCGGTCCGAACGGATAGCTGGAGACAAACAGAGAAAACTGGAGTTGGACCGATCCAGAGTCAGCGCTCAGCTTCAGCTGGAAACCAGCGATCAGGCCTGAAACCTGGGAGAAGTGATGAACTCTGACCTGAACCTTCAGAGCCACATAAAGACAGTTACAAAGTCGGCCTTCTATCGCCTGAAGAACATTTCCAGGAACAGAGGAATAATAGAGAAACTCATCCATGTGTTTATATTTAGTCGCATCGATCATCTTCACAGGTCTGCCTAAAAAAATCAGTCCTCTTATTTCACATATAACATGGGAAAAATAATCTGCCAGGGAAACTAGCACTTTTTCATCAATATTATAATATCCATGTAAGAAGTCTGCATAGAAAAATGTACATGTTGTCTGAGACTACAGCAAGCACAAATGGAATAAAAGTGGACAAAATGGACACTTTTCAAAACGAAAGACAGAGAAAGAACTGGACAAACTAGATGGGACAAAGTTTTATTAGAGGAATAGCTCAAAGCAAAAGTTTTATATTATATAATGTTGAATGTGAATTGTTCAGGTATGTTTTATTTGTAAACAAATGCGCAAAATGGTTAATAAACAGTTAAATGAGAAATATTAAGTAATTTCTGACTGAAAACAAGCTCATCTTTCTGAAAAGATACTTGTAAGTTAATTTTGTCTTCATTAAAGTGTAATAAGACATTTGCACTGGAAACTAAACTTAAAAAGTGGGGGTTCGGAGCTCTCCCGAGGGTCGGAAAAGCTTAAACACCAAGCTGTGTGCGACCAAACACATCTGTGCAAAGTGTCTGAAATAAAGGTTTGTGATTCTAAATGTGGATTGCAGCAGTAAACTGGCTGATAGTCTGGCCCACCTACAAACAGAGGGGCGTCCTGGTCCTGGTCCTGGCAGTCCGGCTGAGCTCCGCGCTCCAGGAGGAACGAGACGTTTTCCACCAGACCGCCTTCCACCGCCAGGAAGAGGGGCGTCTGGCCCCGAAGAGTCCGGCCCTCCAGAGAGTCCGGACCTGAAGCTGGAGGACATCGGAACCGTTTGTAAACCCGGTATCGTGACACTGTTTCCTCGACACCAAATATAATTCAAGAGTTATACGACATTTGCACTGGAAACGAGGTGAAAAATCTTCACTGCACAAACATCTGACACTTATTTCATTTGAATTGGGTAATTTGGTGGAGCTGGCTGACCTTTTGACCTTTAAACTTTCATTAATATCCTCAAAGCAAAAGCAGCACAAACAAAATTTTTGCTGCACAAAATTAATTAACAGCAATTTTGTCTGATTTAAAGAAGGTTTAGGGGCTAGTTGACCTTTAGTGACCTCTGGAAACATCTGCTAATATCTTTAAAATGATAACAGCACAAACAAAGATATTTTCTGCTCATTTGACACCAGTTGAGTTAGATGTGAATAAGGTGGAGTGTAACTTCATCAAACCTCTGTATGTGATCTCCAGGACGGCCTGGTTGCTCTGAGCTGCTGCTGCATGGAGAGGCGTCCAGCCTCGGCTGTCGCTCCGCACAAACTCGTCTTTAAGCCGGACAGAAAAATCCTTCAGCAGCTTCTCGTTTCCTGGAGCAACAGAATCAAACCGCTCCTCTTTAGGTATCTAAGATCGTTTTCTGAATATTTATTGTGTTTGTTTGCACGACCACATCACAACTGAATTGTTTATCGTTTAGAATAAATCAGAGATGTTTTAATGTTGTTTACCTTGTTTTATAGCAGAGAAGATCTTGGAGATGTTGGAAGATCCTGAATCGGCGCTAAAATAAATCAAAGAAACTCAGGTTGAACCCAGATGTTTTCTTTTTTAGAGTTTTGGTGCTGAGAATAGTTGCATAATTAATAAAAACACTTTTTGGCATCATTATGAACTTTATAAAGCTGCAGAATTTAACTTTTATAAAAAATTATTACATATTTGTTAAAACTGTCACCATGTTGTGGTGAGAATATGGATCTCCTCCACCCTGAGCTGTTACTACTTTCTGAAGAAATGCAAAGCTCCCGACCAAAAGCAGCCAATCAGAGGAAGAAGTATGGAGCTAAATTAAAATTTGTTCAAAAGAAAAAAAAAAAAAAAAAAGAAACTGAAAAAAAAAAGTTTGAAACTTTCACATTCTATTTTTCAAAATCTTTATTTTGAGTTTCAAAATTTTTTTTCAGTTTCAAATGTTGCTATTTTTTGTTTGAGCAAGTTTTATGGCCCCAACTTAGCTCCATACAGAGCTAAGTTTGGGTGTCAATCAACCTCATGTACTTGCTATTCAATGTGCTAATTGAGAAGCAACTTACCGTTATTTATCCATCAACATCGGTGGCTAAGCTAGCTAGCTTTAGCATTCACAACAGGCTATGCTGGCTGCAGCATAGCAGAGAGCAGAGGGATGAGCAGCGCCACAAGGAGGGTTATTGACAGCACTAAGTCCCGCCTCCTGGCTCTGATTAGTTGTTTTTATTTAACGCTTGGAGAATAAAAACATAGTGTTTTTATTCAACACTATGTTGTGTAATTTTTCACAATATAGTGACAGTTTCAACAAATATGTAAGCCAAACATTTTTTTATAAAAGTTACATACAAAAGCTTTAGGGGGAACTGTTTTGTTAAATAAGTGAAAATAAACAGCTAAAGACTTTTAATCTGAGCGACATTTTTAAATGAACAGTTTCCATTAAACTTTTCTGCTTGTTTTGGTTTGCGCATCATTTCCTGGCTTTGTAAAATTTCAGGTTTGTCTCCGTAAGAAGCTCAGTGATGGACGTTCTTCCATCAGACCTCTTCCCTCTGAACTGACCTCAGCTCGTTTCCTGATGACGACTCTCTGTGGGCGTCTCTCTGCTTGCTGCTCTCCAGCAGACTCTGCTCAATCATGTACTGAATCGCTGCATCTTCCTCATCATCCTCTTCCTCCAACACATATCCACTAGGATTCATCACAGCCAAAAGAAAACAAACTTCCAGTCTTTAAGTTAAAGAGAAAACAACATCAGATGTGTTATTTCTGCATTTTATGAATCTGGTTTGTAAAGTTAAAATGTGTAAGTTTAGTGTTTTCTTTTAATTTTGAATCTGTCAGTGGTATAGAAAGCATAAAGCAAAGATCTACTCTGGGCCTTCAATCACAAATGATCCATATTTAAATACTTCCCAAAGGAAAAAGCTTCAAAATGAAGTTAATTTCTGTCATAATCCTACATCTTTGCTCTTTTACCTTGTTTTGCTCAGCCGAATTGCTGCATCAGATTTAAAGCTGTTGAAGGTTTGAGAAAGAAGCAGGCGAATGAAAGCAGAGCTTTAAACTAACATGGCTTCCTGCAGCGACAGAGCAGACTCCCAGGTTTTCCAGTACAACACGTTAAAGAAAACAAAACATTCATGGATTCACACAGCGGCGTTAGAGTCAGACCAGACTGAACTGTTTCTGTGGCTGCAGCTCTGGCAGCGATAAAGGAGATGTGACACCTGTTACTAAATTTACTCACACCAGATACATTTAGGACTTAAAACACATGACTAACACAGCCTGGTGTTTACACCTCTTTGCACTTTTTAGATTAATTTCTATTCAAAGAAAGATCAAACTGGATGAATTTTACTGTAAATTATGTATTTAAGCAGATATTTAATTTCCTGTACTCCTGGAATGTGTTAATTTGTTTGCACAATTTTCAGCATGTTGAAAACTTTTAATATAATTTAAAAGTGAAATCCAACCAAAATAAAACTTGCATCATTTATCAAACTGATTTGACGTCAATTCAGACCCAATTAGCTTTTTACCATGAACCAAAAAAAACAGTAAAGATCCAACATTCAAATAAAACCAAGACTGTTGATTTTTTTTTTTTTTAAACGGTTTGTAAATTGTTTATTATTGTGAAACCAAATGGGTTTTGTTTTGCATGCATTTGAAAATCCCTCTATAGGTAAACTTTCTGTAGCAGCAAGAATCAGATTTGGGTTATTTTTTCTTGAATTTCACCCAGTAAAATGGTCATATTCAATTTAAAGTTAAAATTAAAGGAATTGTGATTTCAACATTTTATCTCATTTTAAAAGCTTTGTGAAGAAGGGAATAAAAACAATTTCTCTTACAAAAGGTTCACCTGCATCAACTCCCATGATTTATACAAACTATTTCTACTATAATAGGCTAATATTTCATCAAAGATTTGCAGTAACACTAAATGTTCCTGATTGCAAACATAGAAAACCGTCGTACCAATGAGCGGTTTGTGCAACAGAAACTGACATTTTTTTAAAATCAACATGCATTGCCAGTAAAACTAATCACATTTGAAGATCACAGCAAATTTCTCTTCCAAAATGTGTAAATTTTTTTTTTATTGGGATGATTGTAGCCAAAAAACAAGACCAAAACATGAAAACTGTAATTGAAAACATGTTTATTTCAGTTTCTGTCTCCACCGTTTATGACCTGGGTCTCTCCTTCTTGCCTTTGTAAAGCGCCAGCAGAGACACGTTGGCCACTTTGACGACCTTGAAACGAACTCCAGGGATATCTCCCACGGCATGACCCTTACGACCGAAACCGGCCACCAGAACCTCGTCGTTCTCCTGCAGAACCAGAACCACAGGGAGGATGTTAGAGATGGCAGAACTCAACAACAAACAAACATATTAAAAATAAATTCACACATTTAAAAGCTTCCGCTTAGGAATGGAAAATAAAAACCTGAACATTTTGTCAAACTGCACACATTGAAGCCGTTTACCTCGATGAAGTTGAGACAACCGTCATTGGGGACGAAGGCCGTGATCTTCTTGCCGTTCTTGATGAGCTGGACTCTCACACACTTCCTGATAGCAGAGTTGGGCTGCTTGGCCTCGACACCGCTGCACAAACACACAGAAATCTAATCAGCTGCAAAGCAAATGAATCAGAGGACAAGCAGTGACCGTCTTTGTTTTTAATTATTCATAAGGGAAATGGACATTTCAAAATTAAGTTTTCCATACTTTCCAGAACTTTTATTATACGAAGCATCAGGTACAGAGTTGAATTTCCTGTGTGACAGCAACATTTACCTCCTGACGAATGAAACAAGCTTCCTCTACCAGCCTAAGAGTGATGTGCTGGCTGTGTGTCAGCTGTTAATCTTGTCTGGTTGTACTCACACTTTTTCCAGGACGATGCCCTTGGCGTGAGAGGCTCCTCCGAAGGGGTTGGCCTTCAGGGCCGTCCCCAGGTGAGCCTTCTTGTACTGTTTGTCATGCCACTTCTGCTCACGCCGGTGATTGCGGAGCTTCCTGGCGGTACGCAGACCACGACACTTTCCTAAAGAGAAAGATATGCTGCATTACTTTGCTTTCATCTCTGGCATCTGTTCAGTCATTATCCGACCCACTGAAAACCATCAACATCATGCATCCATCTTTTATTGCCCATCAGCACTACGCTAAACCTCTAGCACGACTAATTTACTTGTGTATTAGAAACAAACCAAGCTGTTATTGTTTTTAAATACCAATAATGCAAAAATTGGCAAAATATTTTTCAATACCGAAAGCAGTTTTTACAGAAAACTACAACATGGAAACCGTACTAACAACGGATATCTCCGGATATTTCCAGAAACGATCCATTTAAAAGCTTTTGATGTTATCGGGTTTGTTTACATATTCATACCCTAATTTCAGTCTGTTAGTAATATTAACGTAAAAAAATGAATCACATTAAGATCAAATAGCCGACCAGCAACTACCAGCACAGCTACATTATGGCCGCTCCACGTTGCGGAGAGTCGCCGCCGTATAAACCTTTTTTTTCTCATTCACTTTAGCATTTTACTGAGCTAAATACACAAGAAACACCACAGAATACGTTCACATAAAACGTCGATATGAAAAATTGGTATAACCGAGACGTAAACTGAGTATTTTTTACGAAAACTGAGCTTTACCCATGATTGCAGAAGCGAGTCAGGGATTGGAAAGGAAGAACCCAGCATGCACCGCGGCAAAGTGTAGTCGGAGGACCCCATCTGCGTGAGTCTATAGAGTGCCTGAGTAAAATTAAGTCGTTTCATAAATTTTAAAATGATTTTTTATGTACCCCTTAAAAGATGTCATGATGTTTTGTGCAATTTTTCTTTAAAGCTCTTGTTGAGATAAATAAGTATAGTTCATAAGCCAGAGGATATTTGTTTTAAAAAGATTTTGTAATTGTCGCAGTTAGCCTAGAATGTCATTCTCTAGAGGGGGACCTAAAAATCAAAAATTATTATTTTATTAAATTAATCAATGAATTTTTTGGATTATTAGCAACCCATTTTTTTGATTTGTCCAGTAGGCGGCGTTATGTGTTAGTAATGAAGTATCAGCGCATTTAATCAATTCTAACTCGCTAAATACTAAATAGACTTTCACGCTTTTTTTTTTTTTTAGCTGGAAACCTAATTCAAACAATATCATAGCTACATTTACAAGAAAATGTCTTTTTAAAGTATTTTTGAATTGGACTGATACATGTCATCATATGTAAATATTTCTAGTGGGGAAAACAGGATAGAATAGGAATAGAATATAATGATATTGATGTATGATGGGCATTATTTTATAATTACTTTTTTTATAATTATTATTATTATTATTTTTTATTTCAAAATATCTTATTGTTACTTGGGACATGTTTAAAACATGGAATTGCACAGTTATACAGAAATGTCACTTTTCTTTTCTCACTTAAAATAATATTTAACTCTAAAATAGCTAAAATCACATTTGTCACAGATTATAATGGCTAGAATAATCAGTGACCTTACTGTACAGGCATGCAATTAATGCTAAAGTTTAAAAATTAAAAACTAAAATTAAATTATTATTTTTAGACTCCTTGTGAAGATTTTCTGACGTGGAGGTTGCTGTACTTTTAATCCTCAGTAATATATCTGCTGGGATAAAACTGACCAAATGTGGAAACCATAACTGTTTAACCAGACGGTTGGACTCCCTCCACCTGCCCTGGTCTTTCCTGGTTGGCTGACTCCTGAGTCCATCACCGGGGCTTACAGGCGATGGGCTGATTTAAGTAGATTAGGTTGTGCTGGGATGAAAAGGGAATGTTTACTGGTATCACTCTCTGGTTCAACAGCAATGGCTTCTCTGTGGAAACATTTCTGCATCCTCGTCCTTCATCTGCATTCATCTGCCTCGTTCCACCAGCAGCCTGTCAGCAGGTACGTCAGAAAGAAACAAACTAACTCTGAGGTTCAGGCTTTCTAAACCTCAATAGTCTCTGATCTTTGATTCTTGGCACCTTCACTTATGGATTTGCTGGTCGTTTCTCTGCTCTAATTTGACATGTTTTTAATTTCTTTTAAAGCATGTTTTTATTACTTCTTTATTTGAGATAAAATAGGGAGGCATGTAATCTTTAAATACTTGTTTTTGGCTGAAATGGGAGCCATGGTTTCAACATCCAGCTGGTAATGAGCAACATTTCTATCTTTTGTTAGTTGTGTTTCGAGTCTTGGTTACATTTTTGAAAGCATTAAGCAATTTCTCCATAAAACGGACTGTTATTAGGCATAAAGAGAAATCGTCATGCCCACTGAACTAATGTTTATGAATGTAATTTGATAATTAACAAACAGGACCCCAGTTTCATAGAAACAGTTCAAACTGATTCTGAAATCCTCTAAATCAGCTCGAAATGGACGTTCTGAAAAACCTCGTCTTTTGTTTACCTGACTATTTTAAACAAACTATGAAGTTTGATTTAATTATTGCATAATAACTTACATCCGTTATTTATTTGTACCATATTTTTCTGTTGCGAGAACATCATTTAAAGAAAAAATTAATAATAAATCCTGCAGAGGACTGCATCCATAATGTAAGGAAAATGCTTATATAAAATGTCTGAACTGTTCAGAATTTTGATATTTGAAATAATATTTAATTAAATATTTAGTGCCAAATCATCACAGAAACAGGTTAGTGGCAACCATTAAAATCTTGTGTTTATTATTTTGTAATAATCTTTCTGCTTTGAAAGCTTTTTGAAGCTTAAAGCTTTTTCCATGTATTAATAAACCATTAATACCTTAACTACTGCAGCCAGTGAACACAAACTATTAAACTTCAAAATGTTGTGCTTTTTATGTTCTGTTTGTTGTTTTCTCACATTAATCCAGATGTAACGCAGACCAGCCCAGCAGATCTGACCTTTCACCTCCAAAAAACTGATTTTCTTTGAAAATCCATTGGCTAAACTTTTAGATTCAGTTTATGGCATCACAGAAAATAATCCTGCAGTCAAAACGGTAAACAGGTCAGTTTATCTGTTTATTTGTTATCTAATTTATAAATTCAGAAAAAACTTACTTTTGGAAAAATAATTCAGAATTAGTTGACTTTAAAAACTGATTTATATGTTGAAAAAAATGAAAACTTTCCCTTCATGCAACAGAATGACTAAATGTTTGAAACTGTAATTCAACCTGAGTTTTATTAATAATAAGAGTTCGTTTGTTTTCTGGTTCCCTAATTGAACCTAGAAAACAGCAGAACTAAGAAAGACATAAATAAAACAGAGAAGAGTTAAGATTTATAAGAACTATTCAGAATCTCACATTTAATTAAATACTAGCTTTTATAAATATAAATAAATGAGCTTTTAACATTGAAACGATTCTCTGCGACTCACTAAAAACTAAATATCAATCTGGAACAGAGGAGGGACACAAAAAGCTCTTCAACACAGCAGCTTTGATTCTGTTCTTCTTCTTGGATGCTTTGCTACATTTGTGTAATATTTGTGTGATGTTCCTGCATCGTTTTGCTCGTTTTCTCTTCAGACTTTTAACTGGATCAGCATCATTTGGTGGCATTTTGTTTATGTGCAGTTCAGCTCCAGAGCCAAACTGCAAGACAAGCGACCCAATATCTCTGTTAATGTTAATGTTTCTAATTTTAAAGACTTTCTGCTATTAAAGAGAGATTTGTTTCTGTGGAAAACTCACCATAAACTGACACAGAAACAGTAACATCAAACAATATGATGCTTTGTTTCAGCCTCCTCTAACCTTTTCTACATCATTTACTTTCATCATGGAAGTCCAAAGCAGCTGCAGAAATTAACTAATTTCTGTTTAAAGAATACCTTTGCTTTTGTTAATTTACTTTATTATGACAAATGATTTAGGAGTAGAAATGTTGAAATAATTTTTTTGTTTTTATTTTCACCTTATGGAGGTTGGACTCCACTTATCTCAGGTTTAAAGAGACCCTGAGCCTGTGTGTGCATCATTCTGCATCAGCTCTCACTGACACATATTTGATCCTGTTTCTTGTTTGGTTAATCCTCTTTGTTCCTCCTGCCTCTTAGCCGCCTGCTTGCTTTTCACCAACAGGCCTATAAGCTTATTTCTCTTTAACTCGCCGTCTTTGTCTACATTTGGGTCATCCGGCCCACTTTCCTGCAGTAACCAGCGACCCAAAGATTAATGCAAGAATACATGGACATCATGATGTTTTAAACTCTTATGAGAGATGAAACGATGCCTGACCGACTTTAGTTTAGGCTGAGAACCGTCTAGAACAGGATGGTAGGAAAAGCTTTTAAAACCATTCAAACACAGGCAAAGGTGGGTAATAACTAGTTACATTCACTGTAAAATTTTACTTTTAGGAGACTTTTTACTATGTTGCACTTTTTAATTTTACTTCATTTTGTTATAAAGTATTTCTACTCTTATTTGAGTAAAATTTTTGTATTTTCTACCCAGTGAATGAAAAACAAACATGTTTTTGCCAAAGATCCTCCAGACACACAGCTGCAGTTTTTGTTACAGTTTCATAAGTTTGTTATTGAAAGAAACAGATTTGGAAACATTTATTTTGCCTGATTTTGTTATTTTTTTGTTTATTTGTACTATTGTCATTTTGGTTCTTAAAATACCAAAATTTCCACTTAGCTTTACATTTTGGTCCATCTGATTATGTCATTTTTAAGTATTAAATGATAATTTGATCAGTTACTCAATAGGAGTCATGAGTTTTGTTGAGAGGTGAGGATAAAACTGGATCCAGGTTATGGCGAAATAATGACGGTTTGATGAAGAAACGATTCATAAAAATACATTGAAACAGATTGTACAACATGAAGAAACTGAACTGATAATATAATCTCTGGGATTTTAGAAAGTAAAAACTCTCCTCTTTGTTTGATTCTGCGTCTGGGAACAAGTGTTCAAAAAGTTTTTAGTTGTAAGCTGTTTTAAGTTTAACCAAGTTGATTAACATGTTTGCATGTAACAGACTGTGTTTTGGTCTGATGACCCCTGAAACCAGGATGGAAACATCACTTTATGTCTGCTGACGCGTACACAAGCAGATACTTCATAGATGTTACTTTAGGGATTAAGACGACGTGAAATCCCCCACTGGAAGAGAGCCACTTTCTTTCCGTATAATCTGCAGAAACCCATTAATTGCATCATTATATAATCGCTGCAGTCCCTCAATCTGCTGGCCGCTGCCCTGACCCGGTGCACAACACAAGATCAGATAAATCTTGTTTTGGTTGCAGGGATTTGGTCAATCAGCCTGGATTTGACCGCTCTATTGTCTGTTTATTTTTCTGACTGAGAGACATAATTCTTCCGTTCATCCTCTGACAATATAAATCATATTTATTGTTGCATGCAGTTGGAAAGCTGGAGGAATTGATTGGCTGAAGTCGTCTTCATATTGGAACAGAGATTATTGGTTATTGCTGTTTGTATCCCGATGTTATAAATTGGATCTTGGAATAAAGTCCAGTTTAAATGTGATCCAGTTTCAACTTGGTAAATCAGTTTGATTCACATCAATGTTAAATTGACACAAACCATCAAAGAAATTGTTTATTTTTGCAACTTTTACTATGTTCTACATGGATTTTGAGGTTGACCTTTGACTTTCCTTGTTGTGATTCTGAGGTCCATTTAATTTTCTATTAGTTGATACAGAAAAACTCCTGGTGTAGCTATTCTTATTCTGCTTAATAAGAACAGGTTCATGATGTAGACTCATCAGATTCCTCCATTTGGTGATGCAAACTTTAGTTTCACTATAAAACTGAAATTTTGAAGGCGTGACGTATTTATATTTAACTTTAACTTTTTCAATAAAATACATATTAACTAACAGATGTGGGTAAAACACCCAGAAACTGCACTGAGGTGACAGTAGCACTACTTAAATATATTTTTACTCAAATAAAAGTAAAAAGTAGACGTCCAAGAAATTACTCAACTAAGAGTGAAGAAGTGTTTGATAAAAAGTCTACTCAATCTGATCAATTATCAATCACTTAATATTTAAATATTGCATCATTGGACAAACCAAAACATAAAGTTAAGTGGAAATTTCAGTATTTTAAGGACCAAAATGACAATAATTGATATAAGTAACACAAAAAAATATCACACTAATGTTTTCATAATTAACTTTATGATGTGAGTCGTAATAATCAGGCAAAATAAAATGTTTCCAAATCAGTTTCTTTCCATATAAAACTTTTAAAACTTTAACAAAAACTGCAGGTATGTCTCTGTTTCTGGTTAAAACATGTTTGTTTTTCATTCAGTGGGTAGAAAATCCAGAAGTTTTACTCAAGTAAAAGAAGAAATACTTCATAATAAAATTAATCAAGTAAAAGTAAAAAGTACAGCATAGTAAAAATATTCCTAAAAGTATTTTTCCCAAAACAATTACTCAAATAAATGTACTTGAGTAAATTCTAACTAGCTACTAACCAACTCTGCTAAGTTTCACCTTTTCAATTGAAGATATGTCAAATAGTTTAAGCTGAAGAGTTATAAGTTCTGAGTTATATGCCAAAAAATGAAAAAATAATAATTAGAATCTTGTTAGTTTTGGGTCGTGTCATCAGACATCAACCTGCAGCATCGATCAGTTCAGCTCTGAGATTTCTTCCATCTGATCAGCACAGAGAGGAGGAAATGTTTTAAACACAATTATTATTTTGTTCATGAAATCAGAAACAGGACTTGGCGCGCTGCTGGACAAACGTTGATGCTGCTTGAATCCCTGATTTCAGACTCAGCCAGTTTGAAAGAGAGGAAACTAAAAGATTAATCAGATCTCCTGTTTCGAGTTAAGCAGATTCCAGTCCATTATTTTCTACTTTAGGCATTTGTTTGGAAAGTGGGTCAGAGCCGCTCCACTCAGCGGCAGCAGCACATCGTTCCCTGCGCCAGGCTGATCACCAAGTGTTGGTTTTAATCCAGCCGGGTCGCCAGCCGGGTCACTGGGCCCACCAGCCGGGTCACTGGGCCCACCAGCCGGGTCACTGGGCCCACCAGCCGGGTCACTGGGCCCACCACATTCTCTCTTCACAGGTTAAACTGGAGGCACTTTGCAAATCTCACATTTCTTTTACCAAATCTGCTTCACAGAAGAACCCACTGCCCCGCTCTGACTGTCCAGGATAAATATTATGGATTACCGTGAGGTCACTAAAAAATAAAAATATAAACAAAAGCAATGATATGATTTCCTGACAATGTCCAGAGAGATTTTCAAACAGAAAGAAAGCAGAACAAGGAGTCCTGGACCATCAGGATCATCTTTTTAAAAACTATGAACGCTGTCATCGCTCAATCTTTCTTATTGCTGAATTATTAAACTTCACTGCAGTTTTTGGGTTATTTTCTGACCTTCTGGTTGAGAAACAAAATGTGTAGAAACTTTTTATAGCACAGACTCATTTAATAAATTAGAATATTATGCAAAAATCCATTTGTTTCATCACTAAATGAAACATCACATTAATTAATTACACAAAGATGAATTTTTAATTATGTTAATTATGATGATTTTCTGCTTAAAGTCAATTAAAACATGACAGAATATTACATCAGACTAATAAAATAACTTTGATAAAAAATATGTTTAAAGGTTAAACATTTTCAAAACGTACTTTTAATCTGACAAATAACCTTCATCAAATGTAGTTTACTGAATAAATTATAATATTCAATCAATACAAAATATTGAATAAATTGTAAAATACAATTTTTTTAACCAAATTATTTAAATTTTTTATAGTTTTTTTTTTACTAACTAAGCTACTAACTGCAGGGAGGTCGTAACACATTTTAGTAAAATTGACTAACTTTGTCAAGCGTTTAAAATAATTATTACTGCATTTAATATCTGCTGATTAATTTTAACCAGAAACATTAAGATTAAAGACAAGTCTCAATGTAAAAAACTGTAATAAGTGCAAAAGTGTCTATAAGAATCATTAGTATAGAATATTATGCAGAAATCATAACGAAACGTTGTTGGTAATTCTCCTGTGATTTCTGTTTACAGCTCAGCATCTGCAGTCAGAGGTAAGTTATCCAGTTATCCATCTGAACATTTTAAACAGAATCAAAAATAAAGGTGTGAATCTGTAGGAAATGTTTAACAAGTTTATTAGGAAATGCTTCTGTCATCTAATGTAATAATATGAGTGTGATGTTGTCAGAACTGCAAAAATAAACTAAATTAGCTTTAAAACATATCAGGGTCGAATAAATGTGTGGAAAAAGGAGAAAATATTTTAAGGATAAATACATAAACTTTTTTGTGAAATCTGAATATTTTTTTGTTTTTTATCCAGATGAAGGAAGAAAAACGACGATGAGAAATGAAGAATATTTGTTTTTCACTGGGGAACCGGAGGTGAGTTTAACAGCAACAATTAGTTCAGTTTAATTATAAGATGAAAATTCACAACATGTATCATAACTTAACTTTATAAAAAAGAAAAAAGTCAATTCAATCCAGTAAAATCCCTAATTACATCAGGTGGGTGGAGTAGCCAAGTAAAAGTAGCTCTACTTCAATAGATTTTTATTTAAGTAAAAATAAAAAGTATTTGGCAAAATGTTTACTCAAGTACAGAATAACTGATCAAATTATCAATCATTTAATATTTAAAAATTACATCATCAGATGGATCAAAATGTAAAGTTAAATGGAAATTTGGGTATTTTATGGACCAGAATGACAATAATTCATATAAACAACAGAAAAAGCAAAATCAGACAAAACATTTTTTCCAAATCAGTTTCTTTCAGTACAAAACTTTGAAGCTTTAAGAGGAACTGCAGGTGTGTGTTTGAGTCTGGAGGAGTTTTGGTTAAAACATGTTTGTTTTTCATTCAGTGGGTAGAAAATCCAGAAATTTTACTCAAGTAAAAGTAAAGATACTCCATAAGAAAATTACTCAAAGAGTAGTAAAAATACTCCTAAAAGTATTTATTTTCAAAACTGTAACTGAGTAAATGTAAGTAGTTACTATCCAACTCTGTCTCCTGCAGAATCCTCATGCTTCACAGAGGAAGTTGCTCCAAACAGCAGGAGCTGCTCTTCCTTTCTCTCCTCTCAAGGTGACATTAATAATAAAATCATTTCTCCTCATGCAGTTTGAGGATGTTTTTAATGTTCTTGCTGTTTCCATGCTGCAGGTGATGTCCAACGGAGAGCCGTGTATTTTGTTCCAGGCGAGGAAACTTTCTCTGCGCTTTGAGAAGCAGAGACCCGTGGACCTGACAGAACTCACCTTTTCTCCTCAGAAGCTTGTCGAAACGAGGGAGTCGCTCTGCCAGCAGGACAAAGCCACGTATGTTCACAAAGCTAATGCAAACACACCAGGACAACATCAGTTCAGACACTGAGGGCCAAAACTACTGTTGATGATAGTCTAAAGGCAAAAGTCAAAAATCAATCAAGTTTATTTGTACAGCACATAAAATCATGAAAACATTAAAAAAAAAACAGGAAGAAACATTCATCAAATCATCAATAAACATCAAATATGTTGGTCCATTATGGACTGAAAGCAGATGGGTTTTTCACTTTTATTTAAAGGAACTCACTGTAAAAATAGCATTTTTGTAAAAATAAAAAATATCTGATCAAGTCTTTTTCTTTAACTCCTTGTGTCTGTGTGTCTCTTCAGGCTGGTCATGAGGTTTGGCGATGTGGAGGATTTGAGAGGCTTGTCAATCAGGTTAGTCTGTCTGATAATCAGCAACACTAAATAATAACATTATTAGTTTTAAACTGCTGTTGAAGTCTGATGTTAAAAACAACAAAATGACAAATCATTTCAAAACTTTCTCCATCTTTAATGTGACATATTAACTGAGTAAATGTAAGTAGTTATGTCCAGTAGAAATGTCCAGCTCAAACCAACTGCAAATCAGTGACTATTTGGGAAACAAAATGCAAACTAAAAACCTCTAATGATCTTGGAGCATAAATGCACGCTTGGAGTGCTTTTGTTTTAATTTCAGTTCAGTTTTACACTCCTGTCATGAATCTAATTAACTTGAAATAAAATTTAACCGTTTTAGTCAGATTTTCATCACATTTGCAACATGTACTTTTTTTTAGCTAATGTCACAGTTTGCAGAAATGTTACGAAAGATCTTTATTGTAAAAATTAATAATTCAATGGTATTGTACATATAACATGGTAAACATATAATAATGTAGTGAGTTCTCAAAAACTCCTTTAGTTACAGACGGCTGCATCCTGGGTGCACAAAGCAGCGTGATCACAGGTCCTTCCTCCCAACAGCCCTCACTTTATAACTATTGTTGCTCACAACAAACTGTCTGTTTGCATCTATGCTGTTGTTTACACAGGTTTCTATTATCTTGTTTTTTCAATAACACATAATGAGCCCAGTTTGTATTTCTGCAGGCTTACATTAGCCTTTCATTTTGCTGCAGTTATACCTTCATCTCAGGGAGAATAGAGGATCTTTCTGTCTATTCTATTCTAAAACAGACAGTTATGTACATAAAACATAAAAAAGATCAAATTGAATCCTTCATCAGAATATGCGCACAAAAGAAATAATTCATTTTCTTTTCTCCTCTTTTTAATTTATAATTTAGTTATAAATCCATTGATTAAAAATTGAAGCACCAAGTAATGCTTCCAGTGAGAAATGACTGATTTGGACGTGCAGATCGGTGAGGATAATGAGATTTGATTGGCAAAGAGCTGTCATGTCCATACTCAGCCATCAGAGGGCGTATTTTATGCAGCTGTATTAGATTGCATTATTTTCATTAAGATTGGATATATGCCAGTTTGCAGCCTTTCTGTAACTCATCAGCTTTCAATAAGGATATAATCTGTATTTTTTTAATAAAATCCCCTTCTTTTGTTTTCTATGTAGGATATCTTGCTGCTCTCTCTGTTTAGAAAGCTTAATAGAGAAGTGTCTGATTTATGTATGAGTGTTGCGGTTAGATAACCCATGATGGGTTTGGTTTGTTTGAATACTTTTTCCTTTTTCCAGATTTCAGCTCTCCAACACATTTTACGAGTCCTCGGGTCAGTGGTGGTTCTCCGTGGACCGGGTCTCTGTTTCATACAACACTTCTGAGGAGGTTGTCTTCAACGCTACGGATGTTTACGCTCCGGCCTCCTCCTCCTACCGCTGCCTGCATGTCAGCAGTCTGCAGAGATACAGTGGTCTGTTACTGCCAAGCACTGAGCATGCACAGCGCTGGGCCATCACCTTCATTGACTTCCAGGTACCAAATAATGTTCTCCCGTATGGGGCCCCTGAAACCGTCCCAAACTATCTGCTGGAGGGCAAAAAGCTCCACCGATGATCATCAGTGGTTAGGTCGTCTTTTTAATGCTGCAGAACTTGTGAACAAACGTTTGGATGTACGTGAGCGTGTAGACTTAGAACTGGTGTCTGTATTGCTGGGATTATCCTTGTTCTCCATGTCATCTGCTTTACCTGACAGCAGGCGCATGATTGATGTGCTGAATATCTCCTCCTGGTTGTGGCCCTGATGTTCTTTACTGTACTGTCTTTTCGATTTTTCACCAGCTAGACAGCAAGATAACGACACTTTAATAACCAAACTTCTCTTTCTTTTCACTTGTTTATTGAAGAATGGCCTTTGACCACCTCCTTCGCTTTGGCCATGTAAACTGAAATATACAATGCAAATTATTCACAGCACCGTTACACAAAACAAAGAGACGATTATTCTCACCATTAGCCAATACTTACGAACAAATCCTGACTGAAACTCAACGTATTAAGGTAATAATCAGCTTAATTTAGGAACTCTTCAGTGGTTAGGTTATATCATTCAAGATGGTGGTTATGTTCCGCCATCTTGAATCTCTTTTTTTTTAGCGTCACCAAACAATGTAACAAAATATCCACCAAGAGTTCCAGTGTGGTTTTCAAAAAGGTGTCACATCGATCCGCGATTCCCCGGTCCAGTTTAATTTACAAAAGGCAACATAGTGTATGTTTAAAAAATGTAAAAGACGACCTAAAACCAACTGACAGATCACCAGTAGAGCAGGCGTTAGCTAATTAGCTTCAACTACATACTAGAGCTGTGTTAGCTTAATAGCAGCAACAGCTAATCTACCACAGCGATTAATAATCCCAAAAATAAATATCAGGCCTAAAGACTTAAACTGTAACAGATTGAAAGTTCTGTTCTTTGAATGGGAAATGTTTGAGTGTTTTTTGGTGTTGAATTATTGTCAGTTAAAATGGCAATGAGTCTGAGTGCAACGTAGCCGTCAGAGAATAGGGAAGAAAGTTGTTTAAGTTGTTCTGTAATGGTTTTTCTGTTATTTTCCCTTTTATTGTGGCCCATAGCCCTAAAATACATCAACAGGTTTCATTTTGTTAATGGAGTCGTTCTGCCGCGGCAGCGTGGCTACGAACGGCCAGTAAAAGATTATTTTATTATTATAGATTATTATTTTGTCTTTTTGCCCTCCAGCAAAGTGTGGATGTGCGAAATTTCCAGATATAAACAATAATCTGCAATCGGTCCATTATATGTCTGATAAACTGAATTAAATCAACTTTAATAAACGGGTATTGATGTGTTTAGATCCAAGCATTCAACATCAGTGGAGGGAGGTTTTCTCCTGCGAGCGACTGCACCACAGTCCTGACGCCGGCCATCCTGATGGGCCTCATCACCTCCCTGATCCTGCTGCTGGTTCTGGCCTACGCCCTGCACATGGTCGTCCACCTGAAACACATTGAGCACGACGACGACCAAAAGCCTGACATCTACTTCCCTCAGAGCCCAGAGCAGCTGGACCACTGCTGCCAAGAAAGCTCCACCGAGAAGAACGTGATGTAGGACAGAAAGAACGTTCCTAAAACAGAGACAGAGCTGATGACCCATGCAGTAATGTGCTTTCTGCTCAGGATTTCATTTTTAAGGAAATCGTTTTGTTAATTATCTTTGTAACACATTTAATAAAAATATTAATGAGAAAAAAAAAAATTGTGGTTTCTCTGGAGACTCCTGCTTCCCGCATACAGCTCAAAAGCATTAATGTGAAACCAGCTGGTTCCTATAAATTTATGATCTGAGCAGAGATGAATGTTTATGACAACCTTTACTTGGTAATGGAAAAACACATCAGTTATGGGTGAGTCAGCAAGTTTAACAGATTTAAGCTCCTCCCCTAATCGGGTCTACCAGAACTAAAGCAGGAAACAGTTTGTGATCATTGTTTCCTGCAGAGAGAGAGACTCTCAGACGATCAGATTCACCTTCAGACCAAACTAGCAGCTTCCTCTGAGTGAGTCCAGCTGCAGGACAGAAAGGAAACCTCCAACTCTGCTGCTTCAAGCTGCTCACACTGAAGGTGAGTTGGACCAAAAACACTCAGAGTCACTT
>CAEFZY010060600.1:0-12349 GCA_903066815.1 Brachyrhaphis roseni
ATCAGCACTTTTGTTGTTCTATTTCAATTAATCAAGAAAAGTTGACAATCTTCTGTTTTCAAGCATGTTATTACTTTAAATATGAGTAGAAAATAAACAACATTTAAAATGTATGATCCTTTGCAAATTTATTTTATTTTAGAACAATTGTTTTCTAGTTATATGAAGTGTTTTTAATGTATTTCATAGCTGAGATCAAACTGATTTTTGATTCTGTCTTTATTGTGTTTGGTTTGATAAACGGGCAGAGCTCTGTGGGCGGGATTAAAAATCCTACACCAATCAGAGTCCTCTCTGTCCTGTAAACTACACTGTGATTGGTCAGAGTCTGACAGCGCATCATGCCGCTGTCGGTTAGCTGTGCTATGGCTAGCCTGCAGCTAATGTTAATACTGGGAACTGCAGGCTGTTTTTCCTCTCAAACCTCATAGTTATCTTGTGGAAAATATCACCACAGGGTCTTTGCCGTTGGTCCGTATCCCCCTGATAGTAAGTTGATCTCTCATTACTCAAAACCTTTTGTGTTTTAGCTATTAGTGTGAGAAGTTAGCGGATTGAGGCGCAGTCTGCCTCCGTTATTTCAGCCACAGAGCTAGCAAAGGTTCAGTCTTTTGAGACCATCTTATCTGTAATAACAAACCTGGCTTGGTGTCACCGGGTTGTTATATTTGTAATAAAATGTTAAAGCAGACGGACTCCCATCAGAGCATTCTGTTGCTCTGTTGTGCTCTGGTCTCTTAGCAGCAGTTGCTGTTTTTGCTCAGAAACGTTAGAAACATGAACAAACCAGGTTCACACCTTTTAGATTCATCATTCTAGATTTAATGTGAAAAATTAACACATTAGAAAAGTTTTATTATTTAGCTTTCGGTTCTGATCCAAATCCTTTAAACACTAGAAGCATGGTAATAAAAACAGCCCCGATTAGATTATGTTACCTGTACAGGTGTATTTCAATATGTTATCAGTGAAAAGCTAATAAACTAGTATATTCACTTATTTCACGCTGTATTTTGCTCATTACAGTTTAAATAGAATTACCACATTACACTAGACAAATAAAGCAACATTTTAATCATTTAACGCTTCAGGAGTCATTTATGCGGTTACTGCATCAATGCAGCGTGGCATGGAGGATCTTTGGCAGTGTGGGCAGGCACCAAAACTTATTGGAGAATAAAACCAGTATTTTCATAAAGCTTGCCAGCAGATTGAAACTCAAAGTGCACTACTGTTTGCACTACTTTGAGCTTGAAGTTCCGCTGCCTTAACTTCCAAATAAAATGAAAAATGTGAAAAAGGACTGGATGGTCTTTGGACCATCCAGGTTTTTTCCTCCTTAACCCAGGTTGAGCGGCTAGTACAGTTGTAGCTCATGTCCTGGATTGGTCTGTGTGCTGCATTCTTGTTGGTTGTGATGGAGGCTCCACTTTTGCTTTTCAAAGATGTACAGTTGTATAATTGTGCATCTGTTTGCAGCAATTTTTATGTGCGAGTGTAAACATTGAGTTGGGGGAACAGCTTATTTGCATTTAAAGTGACAAGAATCCTTAAAACAGCTCTGAAATCTCATTATCGAAGAATATTTTAGATAATGAGACAAAAACGTAATGAACATGATTTGTATAGGCCATATAGCTGTCTTAACCTGTTTAATGAAGCATAAGCAGTCACCTTTAGTTCTCTTTAACTAATTAGTCAATTGGTAATTGTAATTAAGTAATTACATTTACTCAATTGCACTTTTGAAAAAATGGGCTTCTAGGAGTATTTTTTACTAGGCTGTACTTTTTACTTTTACTTGAGTAACTTTACTATGACGTATCTGTACTCTTACTTTAGTAAAATTTCTGGGCTTTCTACCCATTGAGTGAAAAACAAACATATTTTAATCAAAAATTCACCAGACACACACTTGCAGTTTTTATTAAAGTTTCTAAGTTTTATATTGAAAGAAACTGAAAAATTTTCTTTTGCCTGATTTTTAATTTTTACTTATATGAATTATTGTCATTTTCATCCTTAAAATACTCAAATCTGATTATGTAATTTATTAATATTGAGAGATTGAAAAGTTGACTTTTTACCAAATACTGCTTTACTCTTACTTGAGTAATTTCCTGGCTACTTTTTACTTGAGTAAAAATATGTTGTAGTAGTGCTACTCTAGTACATTTTTGGGTACTCTTCTCTCCTCTAGCCTATAAAGTGACTGAAGTGTTTCTTGTTTTCCAGGTGAGTCGTCCTACATGGCCGAGATGATGACAGCGACGCCTCCTCCGTTTCCGTGGAGATGACCTGCCATCCTTTCTGGAATGGTCAGAATGGGGCCAGATGTGCCCCTTCTTAACGAGTACAAGCAAGAGTTCTTCTGGAAGCGCTTCCCCCAAACCGTGTTGGGGGGTCCCCGCTTCAAGCTAGGGTACTGTGCCCCACCTTACGTATACGTCAACCAAGCGGTTTTGTTCCTGACGCCATGGCTGTTCGGCGGCGTCGGCACGCTGCTCTGCCAGCTGCAGCTGCTCCAGGAGCTTTATGCCGCCGTTCTCTCCGGCATGCTCATGTTTACAGCTGCAGCAGGTGTTCAGGCGCTGGCGCTGCACGCTGCACGGAGGAGCGGCACAGTAGTGGAGAGACTTGGCGCGCCCAACAACCTGGTTGATGAGGAGGAGGTGGAGTTCACCCAATGCATCAGCCCGGAGACTGTCCGATTCATCGCTCCGGGGAAGCGGTTCGGCCTGAACGTGGTTCTGCACACTGTCCTAGCTGGAGTTCTGTGCGGCTTCGGGACGTGGTACGTGTTCCTGGGCCGACTGACGGCGCTGTACGGCAGCACCGGCGCCTCCCTTGTCGTGTTTGTCCTCAGCTGGGTGACTCTGTGTGTAGCCGAATACTCCCTCATCGTAAATACGGCTGCAGAGACGGCAACTTTCCAAGCACAGGACACGTACGAGATCACGCCGCTCACCCGGCCGCTCTACGTTTTTATCTTCATCTCCATGGATTTGGCTGACAGGTGAGCAACAATGCACAGGTTTCCGTTTTCAGGAAACTCCAACTCCAATTTTTATCAGACTAATTGATTATTCCGATGATTAATCGAATAAAATATGTATTTTAATTCATCCATCCATTTTCTTTACACCCTTGTCCCTTATGGGGTCAGGAGGTGCTGGTACCTCTCCAGCTACGTTCCGGGCGAGAGGCGGGGTCATCCTGGACAGGTCGCCAGTCTGTCGCAGGGCAACACAGAGACAGACAGGGCAAACAACTATGCACACACACACGCACACACCTAGGGAGAATTCAAAGAGACCAATTAACCTGACAGTCATGTTTTTGGACTGTGGGAGGAAGCCAGAGTACCCGGAGAGAACCCACGCATGCAAACATGCAAACTCCTTGCAGAAAGACTCCGGGCCGGAAATCGAACCCAGAACCTTCTTGCTGCAAGGCAACAGTTCTACCAACTGCGCCACTGGGAATAATCTATTATTCTGATTAATAATAGAATAATAGGATAAAAAATTTTATCCAGTTAATGATTCCAACAATTTATCAGATAAAAAATTATCAGATTAATTGATTATTCTGACAATTAATTGGGAAACATGATCAGATCAATCAATTAATCAAAATAATCGACTTATCTATTATTCTGATGATTGATCAATTAAATTAATAAAAAAAATTGGCACATTCTGCAGATTTTTCATTTAATCACTTAAGCCTTTTTATACAATATTATAAATATGTTGAAGATACAAATTAACAATCCAATTCCTTTTTTAAATGAGAAAATGAAAATTTTATTGCCTAAAATGCAATACTGTAGCATTCCTTTTGTGAATTTGAGCCTGCTGAAACTAAAACGTGTTTAAAGCTGCAGGATGTAACTTTTAATAAAAAGAGTTTTTACATATTTGTTGAAACTGTCACAGTGACATCACAGTATGGTTTGACACAGATAATCTCACCCCCCCACATATGCCCTGTCATGAATGCTAATGCTTGTTAGCATAGCCACCGATGATGGCAGATAAATGTTTTTTCTGAAACTTAAAGTTGTTTTTGTGCCATTAGGACATGTAGCAGCACTTTCATAAGGTTGATTGACAGCACCAAGACCCTCCTCCTGGCTCCGATTGGTTGTTTTTAACCAGGAGTGTCTCTTTTCTTCAAACAGCAATAGTAGCTCAGGGAGGAGGTGGTTCTGTCTCATTATACTGTTAAAACATGGTGACAGTTTTAACTAAATGTAAAATAAGTTTGTTTTTTTTATATAAAAGTTGAAGACATGTTTTCTTTATCTTAATTGCAAAATGTATATTTTGTACAGTTTTGACTTAATTACTGCTCTGAATATGTTTCCTTTTTTCAGCAAATTTGCGTTCCTTTCTTTGAGACTGTTAAAGATTAATCATTCAAGTTATTTCAATAATTGATTAATCTGATTAATCGCTTCAGTCAGAGTGATGTTAACATTTCGTGTAGGTTTTCCCACGCTGTTCCTGAGCTCCAGCTGGCCAGCCAGACTCTACACGTGGTTTTCGTCTTCCTGCCTCTGCTCTGGGCGCTGGGGGTTCTGCCGCCGCTCGACGCCTTGCTCCTCTGGGGAATGGAGCAGGTTCTGGTGTTTGGCCTGGGAGGCTCGCCCATGTCCAGCAACATCAGGTAAATCCTGATCAATATTCCTCCATCATGACCTACAATCGTTTGTCACCTAGAGAAGACGTGTTGTTCTTTGCTATAATTTATTATGTCAGTTAATTTATTATCACATTGTCGTTAACTTGTATAAAACCAATCAGTTTGTTATTTAATTGGACATCAAATAGAGGTGTTTTCACACCTGATAGATCAATTATCTCTATTAAGTATTATCTTTAAAGACTTTGTTTCTAGTATGTCTTCTAAAAAGTTACTTGTAAGTTTTGTCTTATTTCCAGAGGCGGGTAGAGACCCAAAAATTGTACTGAAGTGAGAGTCAAACTACTTCAACATATTTTTACTCAAGTAAAAGTTAAAAGTGGCCATCCAAGAAATTACTCAAGTAAGAGTATAAAAGTATTTGGTAAAAACTATTCATACAGTAACAGTGTACTGAGAAACTGATCAAATTATCATTTATTTAATATTTAAAAATTACATAATCAGATGAACCAAAACGTAAAGATAAATGGTATTTTAAGGACCACAGTGATAATAATTTGTATCAAAAAATAACAAAATCAGGCTAAAGAAAATTTTCCAAATCAGTTTCTTTCAATAAAAAACTTATGAACTTTAACACAAACTGCAGGTGTGTCTCTGTCTGGGGAAGTTTTGGTCCAAACATGTTTGTTCTTCATTCAGTAGGTAGAAAATCCAGAAATTTTACTCAAGTAAGAGCAGAGATACTCCAAAATGTATTTATTTAAAAAAATAAAGTTACTCAAGTAAATGTAATTGAGTAAATGTAACTAGTTACTACTCAACTCTGGTTATTTCAAGTGTAATAACATAACCAAAAATACTTGGTATGATTTTGCGTTTTTGCAGTGTTCAAAAACCAGAAGTTCAATTAAATGATAAAATCTGTTTATCGGCAACTTTAGTTATAATGTTTAGTTTGTATTTTACTGAACTTTATTCATGTTGTCAGTTTTGTTTATGTGTCCCAGTGAAGTGATGTGAGAACCGGTTTGTCTCTGTTTTGTGTCTCGTGTCCCTCAGGCTGCTCTTCATGTGCGCCGTGTCCTTTGGCGTCACTGTTTGTAATTACTTCATCCCGTCATCGCTGGGCGTCGTCCTCTTCTCCACCTCTGCCGGGTTTCTGCTGAGCCTGGACCTGAGCCAGGTCGGCGCGCTCTGCAGGCGCCAGAGAACCTCCTTCAGGGACCACAGAGTTCACAGCGGGGGGTCGCCGTCTTTCCCTCTCAATTCCTTCGGCTGGAGCCTCGGCTGCCGGGAGCTGCTCCTGCTTTCCAGCCTGCTGGCGGCGGCCACGGCGGAGGCTGGACTGTTGCATCACTTCATTGGCTCAGCTCAGTCCCAGGTCTTGGTTACAGGACCTCAGGGTCCGGTTAGCTACCTCCTCATCATACTTTTCTCTCTCTGCTGGGCTCTAAGAGAGATCCAGGGAGCTTATGTAGTTGCAGGGATGTTCCTGAATCCCCTGTACCCTAAAGGAATGTCCAATGTTCAGAACTTCAAGCAAAAGAGCAGAGGGTTGCACGTAGCTGCTGCAATCCGAAGAGTCCTACTTTATCTTGGTGAGCGTCTGGCTGCATGCTTTTCGTTTCCTTATGCTTAACATTTGTATGGAGATGCGACTGATCAGAACCTGCTCTGTGTCCCACTTCAGTGTCTCCGTTTGCAATGGTTGCTTTTCTGTCTATGGACGAGTCTCTGCGGTCGCTCCACAGTGTCACCGTCAGTGTGGGATTGACGCGAGCCTTTAGAGCGGTACGTTCACACCTGAAAAGGGAGATTTCGCCTGATTTATACATCCATGCTGCTTCTAAAAACAACCAAAGTGCTTTAAAAAAAAAATTTCATTTTCTGGCAATAAATTGTTTTTTGGCACCTGGAAAATTTGTTTCAAAACTTTACGAATGTAACGTCACAAACGCGCAGGCACTGCCCTGTTACCCAGCAACCCCAGCGGAGTTCCATAACATTTGGTTTTACTGCTGTACAATGGCTGCTGGAAAAGACAAGTGTTTTGAAACTGTTCACAAACCGCTTACTGCATTCTTCACTGCAAAAACGCAAAATCTTACCAAGTAATTTTTGTCTAGTTTCTAGTGCAAATATTTTAGCACACTTGAAATTAGATTAAACTAACTTCCAAATACCTTCTCACCAAGATATTGGAGTTTAGTTCAATAATTCCTTAAAATTGTAGGAAAAGTTAGTTATGTCTTATTTTAAGTGTGGCAAAATATTTACAATAGAAACTACACCAAATATACTTGGTAAGATTTTGTGTTTGTGCAGTGTTTGGTTGTGCAGGAGGCTCCACTTCTGCTTTTCAAAGATTTATTGCTGTATAATTGTACATCTGTTTGGAGCCGTTTTCATGTTTGAGTGTAAACGTTGAGTTGGAGGCGTGGCCAGCAGCAGCTCATTTTAATTATTTCTTTAATAACTTGTTCCAGATTCTCAGAGGCTAAAGAAAAAAGAACGTGCTCTCTTCTATTTTCCACTCTCTCTACTTTAATAATTATGAAAAGGGGTCACTGGCTACAGGTGGTTCTTGCCTTTCAGGTGTGGCAGAGCTCAGAGGACGCCCTTTTGCAGATGGTGGTGGTGATCTTAGTGCAGCTTGCAGCTGGAAGTAAAACCCTACCCGGATGGGACTCCTTGGGAACTGGAGTTCAGCTTCTTCTGGTGAGCTGAACTTAAATCAACAAATTAACGTTTTTACTTGATGTCTTGGTCTGAGATTATGCTGCTGCAATAACAGATTCACGTATTTCAAGGCGCTTGTTACAGACCTGATGGTGTTAAATTTGTAACCCAGGTGGGTCTGTTGATGGACAGACTGGGTCAGTTCCTGGCCAAGCTGAAGTTCACCCTCACTGTTCTGGTGACGTCCTGGACAGAGAAGAAGCAGCGGCGTCAGTCGGCCGGGACTCTCCTGGCTCTCAACGCCTCGCTGTGGCCGCTGGTGCTTGCTGTGGTGACGCTCTCTGCCCTGCTCTCTGCCCCCCTGCTGCCCCTTTTCACCCTGCCCATCTTCCTCGTGGGATTTCCCAGGCCGCAGCGCAGTTGGCCAGGCCCAGTGGGGACGGCCTGTCCCTGTCCGGACTCCGTCTTCTACCAGCAGATGAGTGGAAGCTTGGCCTCTGCTCTAAGGACGGCCTTTGCAAGCGGTTCACTCGGTTAGTGGGTCCTGCATGCTTTCTCTGTTCTTTCTATAAAATTATTTCGTATTTAAAATTCAATTCATAGAATGTAATCTGCTTCAGAATATAAATAATAATTACATAGCTGAAAAGGTAACAACAAAACCCAATTAAACAATCCGATTAATCATTTTATTTTTTATTTTTTTTAATGAAACGATTAATCGTGATGAATTGATTATTGAAATAATTGTGAAATAATTTAGTACAGACTCAAAAACAAGGCATTTGCTGAAATAACAAACATATTCAGAGCGGTAATCAGGACAAAACTGTACAAAATACATACATATAGTATATGTATGAGATAAAAACAGTAAAGGAATAATGTGTTATTGCATTTTAAGTAATAAAATGTTTATTTTATTATTTGGAAAAAGAATTTAATTTGTTTATTTGCAGTTTATCAGAATACAACTACTAATACCTTAGTTAAAAATGTAACAATTCGACCCAGTTTAACAAGTCGATTAATCGTTTTATTGTGTTTCGAAGCAATTAATTATGATGAATCGATTATTAAAATGTCAACTAATTTAGTAGTCAGTCATTAACTGGAGTAGACAGACTCAAAAAAGGTCGTTTACTGAAAATAAAAAAATAAAATATTCAGAGCAGTAATTAGGTCACAACTGCCCAAAACAGATATATTTTTCATTTAAGATAAAAGCACTAAAGTAATATTTGTTAATATTTGCATTTTGTTTTATTATTTTTAAAATGATGTGGTTAAATAAAAAATAATCATCAGAATAATTGATAAAATAATGCATTACTGAAATAATCAATAGTTGCAGCCAAAGTAACAATCCAAAGACAACAGCACTGAGGTAAATCCACGTCCCATTTTGTTGTTTAGTGACAATTATTTTAGCTATCAATTAATCTATTAATTATTCTGATGATAAAAATAAAAAATTCTCCTACAGATTTTTCATTTATTTTTTTTTTATTTTTATTTTTTACAATATTAGAAATATGTTAAAAGATGCAAATAAATAACTCAATTACTTTAAGTAATAAAATAGACATTTTTCTCTAAAATGCAATGACACATTAATTTATTCATTAATTTGGTGAATGCTTGATCATTTGTAGCAAAAGATGCATCTGCAGCTAAAAAATACTTCAAACATCAACATGTGAAAAGCTCTACCCTTTCTGTTTGACTTAATTTGTTATTTTTTGGATTAACTGAGAAATACTTTTTTTCTTTTTTACAGAATTTGAACCAGGTGAAGCCAAAACTGTGCCACTTGAGGAGAACATATAAGATTTTGTTAATCTTAAATCCAAAATGTATATATTTTTGTACAGTTTTGGCTTCATTACTGCTCTGAATATGTCACTCATTCAGCAACAGGCCTTTTTTGAGTCTGTATACTCCAATGGATTACTAAATTACCTAATGATAATTTCAATAATCGATTAATCACAAATAATCCGATTAATTGTTTCAGCCCGAGTGTTTACCTTCCACTGTAGCACAAAAAAGTGTTCAAAGAGAGTTCAGAAAATCATTTCTTAGATATTTTAGTGACCTAACACCTCTCTGGATTGAGCAGGGATTGTATGCGTCCCCTCACATGGTTAAATACCAAAAAGAAACTCGGTTGTGAGCAGCCTTTTTCAAGTACTGGCAGTAATGCGGCCTTACATCATCGCGCTGAGTTTCCTGTGAAGTGACCCAAAAAAACCGCTCTGATCTGTATTCATTACATCCGAATGTTTCCGCAACATTAACTGCATAATACTCTGAGGCTGAGCTACACTGCTGCGGCGATATACTCTGCGCTCAATCAGAACGGGCCAAATGGGGAAAAAAATACACATACAAACAGGAAGCTGATATTTCTGGAGTGCCCATTCAAAAGTGATCAAAAAATATCACCTTATTGTTTCGCATGAGCTTTAAAGCTGTGGCGGTGATGTATTGTTTAGAATGGCGACTTGTTAAATGACGTCGGTTTGTACTGTTCCTTTAGCTTTGCTCACACTGGAGGCTATGGAGCAGTGAGCAGGAAGAGGAATCTGTTCAGTCTGTCGCTTTCCATCATGATGTAGCGGCTGGAACTATTCTGAGATGTCATTATGGGACGCAACATTATCCCTGAGCCACGCAGGCACTAGTCATAGTAAAACAAAAGCTCCCTTAACCTTGCTGCTCTGCTGTGGGTCTGTGGTGAAATAAATGTCTGTCTTCTGTCTGCAGAAATCAAAGTCCTGCACCGACTAAAAGAGAGACTGATGGACAGCTAAGGGTTAGGTTAGGCTTAATGTTTAGATCCAGGGCTACAACTAACGACTATTTTAGTAATTGATCATTCTGACGATTAATCGATTAATCGGATAAAAACATTGCCACATAGTTTTGCATATTTTTCATTTAACAACTTGTTTTTTATATGATATTAGAATAACATTAAAAGATGCAAATAAACAATTAAACTATTTTGTTAAACAAGAAAATGAACATTTTATTACCTAAAATTCAATAAATTGGGTGAAGCTAAAACTGTCACTTGAGGAGATTTGGGTAAAAAATGTAAATATTTCCAGACAAAGTTGTATTTCATTTAAAATATGTACATATTTTATACAGTTTTGGCTTAATTACTGCTCTGAATATGTTGGATTTTTGAATTAAATTAGTCGACAATAATTTAAATAATCCATTAATCATGATTAATCCGATTAATTGTTTCAGCCCTGTGTAGATTCCTGTGTTTATTGATGTGATTGTTTGCTCTGTAATGTAACCACATAGAGCTGCAGCTGATAAAAAGTGAAACAGATGCGTTTGTTTGTTAGTTAGGCTGAGTGCATGTTGTGTGTTCCCCCTTTCTTGACCTTGGATTACACGCCACACCTCCTCATGCGTTCAATTCACAGACAACTCATGATGTGCTCTCTGTTTGTAGGTTCTGTCGCCCCAGGCTCTCATTTTCTGGGACGTTTCCAGGACCGAATGGTTTGGATAATGATCCTGGAGAGAGGATACGGCTACTGTACAGTTAATATTAAGGTACTACGGAGGTTTTTCTGCTTTTAATGGTCACTGCAGGTGTTTAGTGAATGAATCCTTTTCACTGCAGCCTTATGCTTGGTGTGGACAAGAAGGGACTCACCTGGGCTTCCTTACATAGAAAACTTCTTGTTGATTTGCATTGTGAGCTCAATTTGACTCTATTTTATTAGAGTTGTTGCTATTATTTTATTAATCAGTTATTTTGACAATTAATCGATTAATCGGGTATATAAAATTTGGCACATTCTGCACATTTTTCATCTAACCACTTAAATTGTTATATACATTATTAAAAATACATTAATAGGTGCAAATAAATAAGTAGATTAATTTTTAAATTGGAAACTAAAAAATTTATTGCCTGGAATGCAATAATATGCTTGAAATAATACAGTGTAAGGCTGATCTGGTGACCAGGTTACGCATTAAAGAATTAATAATTGCATAGCAAAAAGTGCTTAATGGGATTTATTGTTTTGGAACCAAGTCTAATGAACTATCTGGTGGAAAAACGCCTCCACATGTCCAAACATGTCTATGGAAACACAATGACTGTAAAAGCTTTTTCACGTAATTGTATTTCATTAAATGCCTTAAATCTGGCTGAGAATTGGTGCTGCACTGCAAAAACACAAAATCTTACCAAGTATTTTATTCTAGTTTTTTGTTAAAATATCTTAGTTCTCTTGAAATAAGACAAAACAAACCTCAAGGTAATTTTTCAGCAAGATATATGACTTTGTTTTAAGTCAATAATTCCTTAACAATTATGAAAACGTACCAGTTCCATTGGCATTTTCACTTATATCATGAAAACAATGTCCTGTTATAAATTTAATAATTTGCCAATAGAACTAGTACCTTTTCCATCAATATTAAAGAAATATTGACTTAAAACAAACTCCCACATCTTGCTGAAAAGTTACTTGAAAGTTAGTTTTCTCTTATCTACGATATTTGCACTACAAACTAGACAAAAATACTTGGTAAGATTTTATGCCTTTTCAGTGACTCTTATTTGAGTATAGTTCATATGTCTCAGTACACTTGAAATAAGACAAAACTTACTTAAAAGTCACTTTTCAGTAAGATATAGGAGCTTGTTTTAAGTCAATATTGATAAAAAGTACCAGTTTGACTAGCAGATTATTTTATCTATAAAATGGGAAAATGTCAGAAGTTAAATATTTTGCCAGTGGAATTTGTACTTTATCATCAATATTCAGGAATAATTAACTTAAAACAAGATTACCGTAATTTCCGGACTATAAGCCGCGACTTTTGTCACATGATTTCAACCCTGCGGCTTATACAATGATGCGGCTTATTTATGTTTTTTTTTTTCTTCTAACGGCCGCCAGGGGCGCTCGAGCAGAAAAGGTAAGAATTAGACAGGTGGAATATATGTGTAGAGGAAGACGCAAGTTAA